>VNJU01004082.1:0-64131 GCA_008042675.1 Drosophila seguyi
AAGCCGGAGTTCCTGAAGATTAACCCTCAGCACACCATTCCCACTTTGGTGGACAATGGATTCGTCATCTGGGAATCGCGTGCCATCGCCATTTACCTGGTGGAGAAATACGGCGAGGACGATTCCCTCTACCCGAAGGATCCCCAGACGCGGGCTCTGATCAATCAGCGGCTCTACTTTGATCTAGGAACCCTCTATGATACCTTCGCCAAGTACTACTATCCCATATTACGCTCTGGTCAATCAGCCAATGCTGATAACTTCAAGAAGATTGAGGCGGCCTTCGAGTTCCTGAACACATTCCTTGAGGGCCAAGACTTTGTGGCGGGTGATCATCTCACTGTGGCTGACATTGCCATCCTGTCCAGCGTCTCAACCTTTGACATTGTTGACTTTAATATCAGCAAGTACCCAAATGTGGCCAGATGGTATGCTAATGCCAAGAAGATAACTCCCGGTTGGGACGAGAATTGGGATGGCCTTCGGCAAATGGTCGAGAGAATCGAAGCCCTGAAGGACGAGACAAAGTGAATAGAAATTAGTTATGTTAAGAAAATGAGGATATTATTAATAAATTTAAAGTTTTTGGTTATTGTAAAATCTTATTTATTCTTTATTAGGAACACTCTTCATAGATATTTAGAAAACTTAACTTACTCCAATTGTACAATTCAAATGACCTAGTAAACAGTTTTGATAACAGATCTCTGCCTTGTTGTTAACCCTTCTTAAATGTTATCAACTGTCTTGACAAAATTGATAAGAACGAAGAAATTTGTATATTCCCAAGCAGAATTTCATTATCGCAAACATAATAACAACAACAATTGAGCAAAGGTAAGATAAGCGTCACAGATACACACAGGCAATTTCACAACAATACACACCTTCTATATACTCTGATAATGATGATAATTATAATGATTGTTTGTCAAACCATTATAAAGCTCAGTAAAGAAACATCGAGCAAAGGTACACATGTAATTTCACCACCGTTTCCTATATAAAAGGGGAAACAATTCCGGACAGTCATTAGTTCTGGTTCTCTTCTCCAGCAATCAAGACCCGGTAAACCCTATTTCCAGCATGGATTTCTATTATTCCCCTCGAGGCAGTGGATGCCGTTCTGTTATCATGGTGGCCAAGGCCCTTGGTGTGGAACTGAACAAGAAGCTCCTGAACACTTCAGAAGGAGAGCAGCTGAAGCCCGAGTTCGTGAAGCTTAATCCCCAGCACACCATTCCCACGCTGGTGGACAATGGCTTCTCCATCTGGGAATCTCGAGCAATCGCCATTTACCTGGTCGAGAAGTACGGCAAGGACGACTCGCTGTTCCCCAAGGACCCCCAGAAGCAGGCCGTGGTCAATCAGCGTCTGTACTTTGATTTCGGACTGTACGAAACCTTTGCCAAGTACTACTATCCTCTCATCCGCACTGGCCAGCCCGGAACGGAGGAGGACTTCAAGAAGATCGAGAGTGCCTTTGACTTTCTGAACACCTTCCTGGAGGGTCAGGAATATGTGGCGGGTGATCGTCTCACTGTTGCTGACATTGCCATCCTGTCCACTGTGTCCACCTTTGAAATTATCGAGTTTGACTTCAGCAAGTACTCGAATGTGACCAGGTGGTACGCCAATGCCAAGAAGGTGACTCCCGGATGGGACGAGAACTGGGATGGACTTCTACAGTTCAAGGCAATCATCGAGTCTCGAAAGGCGCAGCGAAGTAATTGAAATATTGAAATTAATTATGTATATATAGCATTGACTAAAATAAAATATAAAATAAGCATTGCCAAAATATATAAAATGGTTCCTTAAATTGATGTGTTTATATATACCATTTAGGATTTAAACAAGGTTCTTTCACTCACGCGCTAGCAACTACGAGAGGGCTATATATCTATGTAAAATATGAGCACAGAGTACAAGCTTAACAACAAATTGTTTTCATACTATTCCTCTTTCCTATTTACTTTTATCAACAAGCGAGAAAAACAAACATCAACAATCGGCTCTCTATGATAATAAGTACTCTTATACTCCATTATAAAAGGCTTTCCCTGGTTTTCACGCTCAGGATTTCTGTTCTGTATCCAGATTTTACACTCTCAATTGATTCAAAAAGTTAATGAACCCTTAATATATAGATAGTTCAACTCATACATTTGTTTATTTCCCCAACAAATGAAATACGAAATAAAAATTCTCCCAGAGAGACAACAGCGTCAATTGGAGTGGACCACTGCAAGCCAGAAATTATTTGAATGGTATAATAATGAAATTTAATAATACTAAAATACTCTCTTCTAAGCATTACATTTTTGACTGAAGCCCAAAATCTTCAAAATAATTTTATAATAAAATCAAATAAAAACAGTATCTACAAAATTAAATCACCTATAAGAGCGACAATCAAAAACTTTCCTTCACAGGTCCACTCTAATGTACCTAGAAATATAATCAAACAGGTATTAGATAATTCGCAACTGGTTTGCTTTAAAAGTAGAAATTTCGGCTGGTGTTTTATTAGTTGTTTCTCTTCACTCCCACGGGCTAGACAGAATCATCGCAATGCCCAACCTGGATCTCTATAATATGTCCGGTTCGCCGAGCACTCGGGCCATCATTATGACCGCCAAGGCAGTGGGAGTGGAACTGAACTCCATCAACGTGAATACCTTTGTGGGGGAGCAGCTGAAGCCGGAGTTTGTGAAGATTAACCCGCAGCACACCATTCCCACTCTGGTGGACAATGGATTCGCCGTCTGGGAGTCACGTGCCATCGTGGTGTACCTGGTGGAGCAATACGGCAAGCCGGACTCCGCTCTCTATCCCAAGGATCCCCAGAAACGGGCTCTGATCAACCAGAGGCTGTACTTTGACATGGGCACCCTTTACGATGCCTTTGGAAAGTACTTTTTCCCCCTGTTGCGCACTGGGAAGCCGGGAAGCCAGGAAAACTTGGTCAAACTCAACACAGCCTTTGGACTGCTCAACACTTTTCTGGAGGGTCAGGATTACGTAGCCGGTAATCAGCTGTCCGTGGCTGATATCGTTATTTTGGCCACAGTTTCCACCATCGAAATGGTTGATTTCGACTTGAAGAAATTTCCCAATGTGGACAGATGGTACAAAAATGCCCAGAAGGTGACTCCGGGTTGGGACGAAAATCTGCTGAGAATACAAGAGGCGAAAAAATTTCTGGCCGCCAACATAATAGAGAAACTTCCTTAAAGTACAAAATAAATTGTATCGAAATCATGTGTTTATTGAAAAGAAATTGGAATATATTAAAATAGTAAATTAGATCTAATATGACACCTTTTGATGTTCAAGCGATAGTATCAGACTGAAGGTTACAGTTTCTCTCCACAAATATAACCTTTTTATTGCTTAATGGTCTGATAATAATCAATATAATATAATCTAGCAGATAAATACCTTGATAAGTGGCTCTTTCGGCAATTGCTACATTAGTTTGTTCAATCCACTTTCACGGGTTAGACGCAGTCATCGCAATGTCCACTCTGGATTTCTACAACATGGCCGGTTCGCCGGGCACTCTGGCCGTTGTAATGACAGCCAAGGCATTGGGAGTGGAACTGAACTCCATCAACGTGAATAGCACTAAGGGCGAGCCCCTGAAGCCGGAGTTCGTGAAGATCAACCCGCAGCACACAATTCCCACTCTGGTGGATAATGGATTCGTCATCTGGGAATCAAGAGCGATTGCCGTTTACCTGGTGGAGAAGTACGGCAAGGACGATTCTCTCTACCCCAAGGATCCCCAAAAGCGAGCAGTGATCAACCAGAGGCTGTACTTCGACATGGGCACCCTTTACGATGCCTTCGCCAAGTACTACTTCCCAATTATGCGCAATGAAAAAGAGAAAACAGAGGAGAACTGGGAGAAACTCAAGACAGCCTTTGGATTGCTCAACACTTTCCTGGAGGATCAGGATTACGTGGCCGGCAGTCAGATGTCCGTGGCTGACTTCGTTATCTTTGCTACTGTCCTCGTAATCCAAGTAATGGACTTCAAGTTGAATGAATTCCCCAACGTGGACAGATGGTTTCAAAATGTACAGAATGTTCCTTTGGCTTGGACCCAAGACCTGAGAGTATTATGCCATGTGAAAGACTTTCTGGTAGCCAACCTATTAAAATAGTTGCCTAATTTGAAATCTTAAAAGTAATAATCAATTTTTCATGTATATCTGTGTATTTAAAAAACCATAAGCATAAGAAATAAGCACACAAAAATCTGTAATAATGATTAATCTTAATTAAAGACTTCTAATTGTTTTGAAACTCTCCCTACAATTTATAATTTAATGAAATTTGTTAATTCTTGGGTAAATGTGTCATCACCATAACATGTAGAAAGATCTAGCATATGTTCTTCCTTATATATACTTATCTACTCACAATCGATTCCCACATTATTCGCTCACATAGTATTGTTTATTTCATCGCTTAAACATAATAAGCACAAAAAGTGTGTTCTAACAATGACAAACACTTTTGGCTTATTATCATAGTGGGCCTGATAATGGCTTGGCAACTTTGCTATTTAAGGGGGAACCCAGCCAGTGTCCAAACAGTTTATTCTTTTCGCTCGAGCAACACGTTAGCACAATCGCCATGCCCGCTATAGATCTCTACAACATGCCCGGTGCTCCGACCACTCGCGCCGTAAAGATGACGGCCAAGGCAGTGGGAGTGGAACTTAACTCCAAGTTCATCAACACCATGGAGGGCGATCAGCTAAAGCCGGAGTTCGTGAAGATCAACCCGCAGCACACCATTCCCACTCTGGTGGACAATGGATTCGCCGTCTGGGAGTCGCGTGCCATCGTGGTCTATCTGGTGGAGAAGTACGGCAAGCCGGATTCCCCTCTCTACCCCAAGGATCCCCAGAAGCGGGCTCTGATCAACCAGAGGCTGTACTTTGATATGGGCACTCTCTATGACAGCCTGGCCAAGTACATGTTCCCCATGTTCCGGACCGGCAGTCTGGGAGATCAGGAGTCCCAGGACAAGTTCAACTCTGCCCTCGAGCTGCTCAATACTTTCCTGGAGGGCCAGGACTACGTGGCTGGAAGCCAGTTAACAGTGGCTGACCTCGTCATTTTGGCCACTGTCTCCACCCTCGAAATGATCAAGTTCGACCTGCAGAAATTTCCCAACGTCGACAGGTGGTACAATAATGCCCAGAAGGTTGCTCCAGGCTGGGACGAGAATGTGGAGGGAATTAAACAATTGAGCAAGTTCTTAGAGGAACGGAAGGCGGCGGCTGCCAAGCAGTAATATTTATATAGATAATCCGATCAAAATAAAGTTCCTTATATATAAATTCAATAATAATTGCTATTTTTATTTATTTTCTAATGCGTACTATCGCCTGGAAATTATCATTTTAGAACAATTCAATAGACAAAATAGATATAATAAAAGGATATATACCTCAAAAAAATTAAATAAATTTTTATAGTGAATTTGTTATGAAATTAAGACAAAATATATAAATAAAGGAAGTATATATTAAGCAATTTTAAGGTATATATGCAAGCCACTATAAATTAAGCGTGTTTACCCTCGCCTACCTAATTAAACCCAACTACTTACAGCTCTTACTAAAATTCTTTCTAATACTAGTTAGTATTTTCTACAAATATAACTATACATAGAGCGTTTGAAACTCAAATCGTAATGGTTTGCCACTTAATAAACAATCTTTGAGGTGTGCTTCAAACGTTGTCAATCTTATCATGATTTTTTAGCTTTAGGGACAAAACTCATGCTGCCTATCTATTTAAGTTAAAGTTGCTACTAGATTTGTAGTCTTTGTATAGTTTTTAAAATGAATATTAAATTTAAACATTAAAAGTTGTATTAATTAATATTTAATAACGGTTTACTAAGAGATTTATTTGGAGATATCATACATCAAATATAAGATAAAATATACATATGTATAATGTACAAGAATTATAGTTTAAAGTGAACAGCATAATTCTCTTTCTTTATTATTTAGCACAGAGTTTTTCTATTAAATATTTTAAATTATATATTCTATGAATAAAAAATAAAATATTATTTTTCGTTTATTTTTTAAAGCCTTCAAGCCTTCAAAAATTTGCATCCCATTAAAGGGGTGATATCCAACTCTACATATACTCCTGATCAAAAACCATAGCCAAGTCGATCAAACTGGTCACCTAACAAAACAAATTACCAATATTTTAAAACTATAATTATTTTCAAAAATAATAATAATTTTCGAATGGAAATTAATACATTTTTAGCTTAGTATGCAGACTTCAGCTTCTCATAGTTCGCTTTCTTTCTTGTTCGAATTTACTTTGTAAACTATACCAATTGTAATGCTTTATCCTACTATCACAAATCAATTTCAACTATAACGAAACTTTAGTATTATTTCAAATGTAATATAATTAATGGAAATTATTAATATGTCTTCTTTAAATCTTTAAATTTGTTCTATGGACTCATACATGCTTAAGCTTTCCGCCATAAAATATATTGTCAGCTAATTGTTTGATTGCGAAATATAAAAAAACTGAGTTCTAACAATGACAAACTCTATTTGTTTTTAGTGATAAAGGAGCAGATAATTCGTTGGCGGTCTCAGTATAAAAGAGGAACCCCAACTAGAGCCAAATCAGTTCACTTTTTCCGCTCCAGCAACACGATTGTGCCATAACCATGCCCACCATGGATCTCTACAACATGCCCGGATCGCCGAGCACCCGTGCCATATTGATGACTGCGAAGGCTCTTGGCGTGGAACTAAACTCTAAAGTCGTTAACACCTTGGAGGGCGAACAGCTGAAACCGGAGTTCGTGAAGATTAACCCGCAGCACACCATTCCCACCCTGGTGGACAATGGATTCGCCATCTGGGAGTCGCGTGCCATTGTGGTCTACCTCGTTGAAAAGTACGGCCAGGCGGACTCTACTCTCTACCCCAAGGATCCCCAGAAACGGGCTCTGATCAACCAGAGGCTCTATTTCGATATGGGCACCCTGTACGAAAGCTTGTCCAAGTACTTCTATCCCCTGTTCCGTACCGGTAAGCTGGGTGATCAGGAAGCCCTCGACAAGGTTAACTCTGCCTTTGGATTCCTCAACACCTTCCTGGAGGGTCAGGACTACGTGGCCGGCGACCAACTGTCCGTGGCTGACCTGGTTCTTTTGGCCACTGTCTCCACCTTTGAAATGGTTCAGTTTGACCTTAAGCCATTCCCGAATGTGGAGAAGTGGTACAAAAATGCCGAGAAGGTTGCTCCTGGCTGGGAGGAGAACTTGGCGGCCATTGAGCAGGCCAAGAAATTCGTGGAGGAAAGACTAAAGGAAAATAAGTAAATTCTGTATATATCTTGTAGTAATAAAAATGGTTTAATTTAAAATTAATTAAGTATTCTGTTCAACTACCGGAATTCGCTCTCCGTTCCCTGGAGTTTCACTTTTTCTGGGCCTTAGTAACACCGTTTTTCAATTAGCCAAATGGCAACGAGAGGTTCAGAGAGCGTCAGTCACTTGGCACGAGGCGCAAAAATAGTTTGTTTTACGGCCAGAACATTAAAAAATTAAGACTGTGGCAATTTTTTATGGTAATTTCTAAGTTCAATAAAATAACTTCATTGTGAGAAGGGCAAATCCAATGGTTTATTATTGCAGGTCAGTCGTTAGGGCACAGCACTCAATTGTAAGCGGGCAATAACTTCGAATACGTCATATGGAGCTAGCCGGACGGGCATCCTCTCCAGCGTCACCGGGGGAGTAAATGTTTACGATGTGACACCTTACGATCTCGTCTGCCTATGGATGTTTGTAAATCTGTGTGCAACAGCCATTACAATAGATTTTTGCGATCAGTACTCGGGTATATAAAACCGATACACGCATTCAAGCTTCACTCGCGACTGAGCCGGTCTCCGAAATACACGACTCGAAACCGCGAACAAGCCATAATGGCGACGGATGTGCAGGCATTTTATAAGGACAAAGTTGTCTTCCTCACAGGTGGCAGTGGTTTCCTCGGAAAAGGTATTTCGCATTTGGTACAACTACCAGTTAAAGTGTGCCCAAAACAAGAAGTGATGCCGGCTGGCACGGTCATCTATCGAGACCAGTTCAAGTTCAAGATCAAGTTTCATGCTCTTTTCAGTGCTCATTGAGAAGCTGCTTCGCACCACGAAAGTGAAACGGATCTACGTGCTGATTCGCACCAAGAATGGCCAGGACGTGCAGGATCGAGTTGCCACCTGGGAGACAGATCCGGTGAGTTAGAAGTTAGAGTTAAGTCTGACCAGAATTACAATTTGCCAATTTTAATCGATAATTATCAAATCAGATCAAGCTTCGTTTGGGTAGTGATACTATTATTGTTTTTATAATAATTTGTTTACTCTTATTTTATTTAAAAGGTTTTCTCTCTGCTTTTGCAATCGGATCCCGACATGCTGAAGCGAGTGGCTCCCCTTGCTGGCGACTGCCAGAAGCCGGATCTTGGCCTCAGTCCATCCGACCGACAGCTCCTTGTGGACGAGGTGCAGGTGGTGTTCCATGGTGCCGCTACCGTGCGGTTTATGGAGCCGCTGCACATTGCCCTGGCCATCAACACGCGAGCTGCACTGCTTATAATGGAGCTGGCCAAGGAGATGCAGCATCTGCTGGCCTTCGTGCACGTGTCGACCGCCTTCTCGAACTGCGTGGAGAAGCACATCCAGGAACGTTACTACCCGGAGAACCTGAACTGTCCCGTCCGAAAGGTCCTGCAGTTGTACGAGACTTTGGACGACGAACTGGTGGACAATATGACCCCGGTCCTGCTGGGCAAGTTCCCGAATACCTACACCTACACCAAGGCTCTTGCAGAGCAGCTGCTCCAGAACGAGGCCGGAGATCTTCCGCTCAGCATTTTTCGACCTGGCGCCAGTAGGTGATGTAGTCAGCGCCTGTGGCTGTGCTCCACTAACCCAAAGTATTCCCTTCCAGTAATTGCCACCTACAAGGAGCCGATGCCGGGCTGGATTGATAATTTATACGGACCCATAGCTGTACTCTATGGCGTGGCCCGCGGTTTTATTCGCATCACGCTCCTGAATGTAAAGGCCCAGGCTGGTATAGTGCCGGTGGATTACTGTGTCAACACGATGATAGCCCTTGCCTGGTACACAGCCAAAGATGGACCCAAAGCACTGCACCCGCCCATCTACAATTTCACGCCCAGCGAGAAAAGTCCAATAACGTGGGGCGGATTCCGGGACAATACGGCAAGGCTGAAGAAGGTCTATCCGCTGACCAAGATGATGTGGATGCCGTTCCTGCATTGCACAAGGTCCATGTGGCTGTTCAAGTTCCTGGCCTACTTCTACCACCTTCTGCCGGGTTACGCTTTTGATCTGGTGCTGCGTCTGCGAGGTCGCAAGCCGCGACTGATCAAAGTCTATAGGAAAATACACAAGAATATCGAAGTGCTGGCCCCCTTCGTGGACACCTCGTGGAAGTTCGACACCAACAATTCGCAGCACCTTTGGAAGCAGCTGTCACCCGATGACCAGTTGCTCTATGACTTTGACATGAGCAGAGTCGACTGGGATGAATATTTCAAGCGAGCTCTCGCGGGACTTCGCGTTTATCTGGGAAAGGAGGAGCCAGGCGAGAAGGAATTGGAGAGGGGCAGAGTAATACTCCGCAGGTGAATGGATACTAAAAGTAAAACATAATACTTTAGATCAATTATTTCTAAAGTGAAGAGTATATTATTCTATCTTGAACTTTAAATCCCTTTTTTAATTTTAAAATACCTAACCGTATCCTGTTTCTCCCACAGATTTATGATCCTCCATTCAATCTTGCAGTTCGTTCTATTCAGTGGAGCTTTCGCCCTTCTGTGGTCCATAATGAAGCCATTATTCAGCCTTTGATTGCGATTCATGGCGGGCTCCGCTGGGGCATTTGTTTAAGGCAGACAAGAAATCCAACACCCTCTTTTCCTCCTTTTTAATGGCTTTTGACAAACTAAGTCGTATTTTTAACTGGTCACAAGGTAATATAGTCTTCATAAAACTAAATATGTAAACTCGGTGAAAGATACTCTTCCAAATATTTTAAATATTATTATTATATTCTGTGATCTCTTAAACAACTTGAGATTAGGTTTAATACTATAGATATTTTATTTTTCATATCAGTTAAGATATATATGTATGTTTAGTTTGTCTAAAAATATGACTATAATTAGAAAGATTTAAGTATGGCTTTTGGAACGTCCTTTACATATAATTGCATACTTTTAGACACTGGAAAATAGGGGAACGTACATCCATTGGCGTTCATATATATTTATACTTGATAACACTACAATTGAAAATAAACAATAATTTCCACTAATGCCTAAATCAGGAAAGATATGGTTTTCGCCGACGTCATTTTGGCGTATCGCAAAATGTTTAAAAAAACGCTCCACTTAGAAAAATAAATAATAACAATATTTAGTATCGTGAAGGGTTTAAAATGCAGGATTAACTTTAATAAAATTAATTTGTTAATATGAAAACGCCTTTGTTTATGTTTACAAAAATACATTCTAATATATTTTATTTCAAATATATTGTTCGTTTGTTGTTTAAAAGGTATATAAAATGTACAATGCTTAACTTGCTGTATCCATTTCATTTTACACTTAAATGTTATGTTGCTGTTTTTATAAATATTATAACTTTCTACAATTGATTTTTAAGCATCAATATAAAGAAACTAAAACAACTATTTATCAATATCACTTTTGTGCCTTCTAGAACAGTATTTATGTTTGCTTATGTGATAACAGGTCATTTGGCAATAGGTGTTTGGAGCTCCAGTAAGTTCTGACAATGACCAACATTATTAGTTAGTTATCATTGTAATGACTGATAATTTCTTTGCACTTTTTCTATATAAAAGGAGACCCCCCCAGCAGGTTTCCAATTCAGTTTACTTTTCCACTCCAGTGCAACAGAAGCTAAAGTCGCCACAGCCATGCCCAACATGGATATCTACATCAATCCCGGAACTCCGGGCACCCGTGCCATCTTCATGACCGCCAAGGCTCTGGGCCTCGAACTGAACTCCAAGATTGTCAATCCGATGGCGGGAGACAACTTGAAGCCGGAGTTTGTGAAGCTCAACCCGCAGCACACCGTTCCCACTTTGGTGGACAACGGATTCGTCATCTGGGAGTCACGCGCCATTGTGGTTTATCTGGCGGAGAAGTACGGCAAGCCGGACACACCCCTGTATCCCAGGGATCCTAAGAAGCGGGCTGTCATCCACCAGCGCCTCTTCTTCGATCTGGACACCCTCTACAACGCCATTTCCGCCTACTTCTTCCCCATTTTCCGCACTGGCCAGGTGGGAGACCAGGCTGCCCTGGACAAGATCAAGGCTGCCTTCGCATTTCTTGACTCCTTCCTGGACGGCCAAGACTACTTCGCCGGCAGCCAGTTGTCCGTGGCTGACATCGTCCTCCTGTCCTCCGTGTCCTTGGTGGAAATGGTGCAGTTCGATATGAAGGAATTCCCCAACCTGGACAAGTGGTACAAGAACGCCCAAAAGGTCACACCCGGATGGGACGAGAACTTGGCCAGCATTAAGAAGTTGCAGAAGTTCACCGAAAGCCTGAGGGCAGGAAAGAAGTAATGGAACAACACGCTCGGCCAGCGCCGCCACAGGAAAGGTACATCCGGCACCGAACAGCAGCAGGAGCAGCAGTTCCGCCCACCGGACTCCGGCGGACTGGGCTGAACTTTCGGAGCCTGCTAATCGTGTCGGCTACGCAATTATGTGAATGAATACCTTCAACGATGGCAAAATGTTTTATACAAAAAAAATATTGAAAATAAAGTTACAATTGCTTTTTAATAACTGGTTTCTACTACTGAAAATTAAAAGAGAGAATTTTATTTGTTTTTTAAGATGTAACATTTGATAAGAGCAAAACCAAACAATCATTTCCCTTATACTTATTTTCAATTGAGTTGAATCACTGGCTTATTTTAGAGAACATTGTCAATTCACTTTATGATTATTTTTATACTTATCAAAAAATTCCAGAAGTCCCAGATTTAGTTTATTAGTTTATTTATTCAAATACAAATCCTTCGAATTACCTAATACCATAGGTTATTTCATGTATTATAAATTATATGAAGTAACCAATCTTTAACCTTTAAATTGCGGGTCATTCAACTCCCTTTGCTACCACGAACTATAAATAATTAACGTGTAATTACTGCATTCAAAACGAATGACATTTTTAAGTAAATTCAAATCGATGGTCCCCTTAACTTTCCCACACAAATACTCCTCGTTTATACTATATATGTTCATTATCTGGCCATTAGCAAAGCACTTCTAATTACGTAGAGACCTTATCATCGATAAAGCTGACAGCGCCATAGTTCCATTCGGGAAAGGCGCACGACACGGGATGACTATATATGGAAATCGATATGATTTCGGGGGCTCGCTGTTCTGGCTATAAAAGCCGTTGTACTTACTGCCTTGGGGTCAGTTGTGGTTAACTCCCGGTACTCGCAGGACTATTCATCATGGACTTTTACTACCATCCGTGCTCGGCCCCTTGTCGTTCCGTTATGATGACGGCCAAGGCTCTGGGTGTGGAGCTGAACCTAAAACTCTTGAAGGTCATGGACGGAGAGCAACTGAAGCCGGAGTTTGTGAAGCTGAACCCGCAGCACACCATACCGACTCTGGTGGACAACGGCTTCTCCATCTGGGAATCGCGTGCAATCTTAGTGTATCTGGTGCAGAAGTACGGCCAAGATGACTCCCTCTATCCCACGGATCCCGAGAAACAGGCGGTGGTCAATCAACGACTCTATTTCGACATGGGAACATTGTTCGATAGCTTCGTTAAGGCTATCTATCCCCAAATAAGAAACAACGCACCAGCCGATCCGGAGGCCATGAAGAAGGTGGACAGTGCCTTCGATCACCTGAACACTTTCTTGGAGGGTCAGGACTATGTGGCCGGTGATTGCCTCACCGTGGCGGACATTGCTCTCCTGGCCTCTATCTCCACCTTCGAGGTGGTAGACTTTGACATTGGCCAGTATCCGAATGTGGCCAGGTGGTATGAGAACGCCAAGGAGGTCACTCCCGGCTGGGAAGAGAACTGGGAGGGCGTTCAGCTCATCAAGAAGTTCGTCGAGGAGAGCCGCCAGAAGGAGTAACTTAATGGAAAATCATCGAAATAACCACAGGACTCAGCACTTTGTTATCTTATATAGTTATTTTGTATTTCACTAAAGAAAGTAAATCAATAAATGTTATCTACACAAAAGGCCTTCGGGTTCTTGAGCTCTTTTTTTAAATAGAAACTTTAACTAACAAAATATTTATGATGGATAGAAAACCTATCTATACAAACGGCTTGTATTTTCAAGTCACATCGTTTATGAATGGATCGTCTGTGTTTTATTAATTTATCTCTTTATTTATTACAAATTCCTATCTCTATCTTGGAATATAAAAGTAATATTGTGTATATATATATGCTCTGTTAATCACTCACGACAATTGCCAGCTGCAGTTGAATGCACGCGATGATTTCACTTGCCCCCGGAGCCCTCTTAACCGCCTCTTAACCGCTCTTAACCCCTCGCTGCCAATTGCAGGTGAACCGCAGAGACCGGCCACTGGGCTGGGCCGTTGACCGCTCCACTATTAGAACAATTGTTTAGCTTAGTAGCTAACAAACGTGCTGCCTTTGGCATTGAACATAACTATACAAATTACGAATGCACATATTTTACATTGCTCAGTGTGCCATAAAACTCAACTCAGGGGGTTGGCACCAAAGTTATGGAGTTTACCTAACAACTCTATTAGATTTACAGGAAATTAAACAAATAGGTATAAAGCAACCCGTTAAATTCGATTTAAAGAAAGTTTTTGACCTATAAGGATGTACTTATAATTTGAGCGAATATAGGGGGGAAAATATTAGATTATATATGTTTAAAATAAGAAAATATATATATAACAAACAGCACTAGGTGCTGTGCAGTTTTCCAACAAAGATATATGTTCCTATATGTAAATTTCCAACAGAAAGAGATGTTCTTATCCTTAATGTATTTGTTAAACTATTCTAATTTACATTCTGTCCAAGTATACTTGAGTTAGTAGTTAATTGCGCTATAAAAATAAATTAAAAGCACTTAGATACCCATCAGTTGTGACCTAATTCTTGAACTCTTTATACGATTCCAGTAAATATTCCCTTTTTACAACTCTTGAAACCCCCTGTGACAATCAAATTAAAATAATTTTATAGCGTCGTTAAACAAATATATTTTTAGCATTTCTCTTAATTAACAAGTCGGCACTTAAACTAAATCCCATCACGTCGTTCCTATTTGGTCACCTCTTTGGCCGCCCCCGACGACTCCTCCATCATGTTCTGCAGTTGTTGATACTTCTTGATGGCATTTTGCACAAACTGCGTGGCCCGTCGCACCCTTTCCGGTGTCATCTCCTCGGCCAGCATGCGACCGACATCCTGGGCTCCGCCTGTCCTCAGAATATTCACAGCCCGAGCGGGTATTTCGCAGATCGGGGTGATCCTGCACAGGGCACTGGTTATGGCGCCACCAAAGAGGATTATGCCCACAGCGGACAGGACCACGGCGGCAATACGCAGGACCGTGGACAGCAGGACTGTGGGCAAAAGGTTGGAAGCAAAGGACAGCAAAGGATTCGAGGAAGAGCTCGACTCAGAAGTCGATGCCACCACAGTGGTGCTGTCCGTTTGTCCAGCTCCATTGGCCGGCACCAGGAATCCCTCGTAGCCGGTCTGCATCACAATGGCCCCCGGATACGGATAGATGCCAGGTGCTGCGGCGCCCACGGGAGCAGGATAAGAGCCCGCATAAGGACCAAAGCCTGAATACGAATTCAGGTACTGCTGAAAGAGCTCGGGCGGAAGGATTCCTCCAGCGTAGACGGTGGTGGGATCTATATTGCTGCCACTGGCCACATTATCAGGCTGCTGAAAGGAAAAATAGAAATTAAAATAATCCGTTTATTTAAGTTATATATTAAACTTCCTGGTTTAACTTACCACTGTTTTATCCGCCGTGTCTGTCACCTGTGTGCTCGTATCATTGCCAGTAGCTAGGATTGCATCCTGGGAGGAGGCAATGCTCGGTTCCCCGCTCTCCGGCAGCTTGTCCGACTCATCGATGGTATTGGGTGTGGCAGCTGGCGGCGGATTATCCAGGACTGGGACACTGAGAGCTCCGCGGATCAGCAGCACCAGGAGCAACAGCAAATGGGATCGACACTGTCTGAGGGACATCTTGTTCGCTGGAACTTGCACAAGTAACTGATCCTGTCCCAGAGCGGATCAGTTCCTTTATAGGCTCGCTTTGATCGGCCATTTTGCGAAATATAAATTTCGAATTTGTGACAGATTTTCCAAGAATTTGTCTCCCTCCTAAAATCTCTTATCCAGAATCCTTCGCACACAAAGCCTACTACCTGCTAGACCCATGTCAGGTAGATGACCGTGCGACCTCCTCAGCTGAAGCATTTAGGCCTTGGCTAATTACCACTGTACCGGCCATGTCCTTGAGTGGCTCACAAGAAATTTCCAGCACGCGATGAAGTCATGACTGCCGAAAAATGTTTGCTGTAAACACGTCGAGTTTCAAGTGATGCCAATCAAAAACACCCCCCCGGCTCCTTTTATCAGGTGCTCTGAATTGGAAAATCTGTTGGCAATCAATAAAAAGGTAACAGAGAGCATACATAGCCTGGGAAATTATGTAGACGTATAATTTTAGACACGAACGGGACCGTTTTGACCGAGTTTTGGCACCACCCACGACCCCAAAAACATGGCCATACCTCCCACCTGAGCGAACAGGTGAACACTTGGCCCAGTGCTGGAGTGTTGTCCTTTTTTTGGGAGATGTTTTGAAAGAAAAAAATGTCAAATATATGATTTACATTTGTTTTATTTTGAACATTTGTATCCTACAGGAAAATGAATTACATTTTATATTGATATTTATAAAGAAAAGTTTTTACTTGACTTTTATCATTTTTAATTTTGCAAAAATGTGTCTACAAATTTAAATATTTCTTCTTCATATATATATTTGATATTTAAATAAATAAAAAGATTGTCTTGGAAGCTAAAATATGTCTTTGAATAGGTAATAATTATAAGTCTAAAAATATATATAAAATAACAAATTTAATATTAATATTGCTCAATATAAAGTACGCTATATAAAGTCTTCGCTGTCTTATTTATTCCCTTATTTATTCAACTTTTCTTCCATCTTCGCGACCTTTAAAAAAAGGCCTCTTGCCAGCACTGACTTTGGTGGGTCGGCCTGTCGTCCCTGGCAACGTTCGTTATGAAAACTAAACGAAAACAAATGCGCCCAAAGACGAGACAACATGCTCTGAAAATTGGAAAAGCCAGACAGCGGATACGTCCGTGGACAGCGACGTCGGCAAGTTGGGACAGCCGGGAGAGAGATTCCATCGCCGGATAGGATTCAACGCATCCACCACGCAGAGCAGCAGCATCCGCATCAGTGCCGCCGAGGAGCCGGCATTCGCATTAGCAGGACCCACCAGGACGGAGCTCCGGCGGCAGCGAACGCGGCCAGGACGACACTCGACGGCAGACTGGGGAACTGCATAGACATCGACTCGGTGGCCGTGGTGCAGCACAAGCTGGTGCACAGGATTGTGTGAGTAGCTGGCCAGGGCCCGACACCTTCGGTGCATTTTCCATAATGAATAAATAAGTGGTTGCAATTAAGTGCGGGGCGCAGCGAGACGATTGGCCTTATCCTTTGATAAAGTTTTTGAGCGACATGCAACCGAAAAGTGGCATACCCTTTAAATTTGTTTTTTAAAGAACTAAACATTGAATTTAAAAGTTAAATTGAAAGTAATTTATTTCAGGTTTGTGTGAATCGGAAATTCATTATTTTATTGTTTTACACATATTTTACATTGACTATACAGAAAACCCAAGCACACTTTTAGGCAGTCAGCTTAAAATTATTTTCTTAAATTTTAATATACCATTTTAAACAAACTCTATTTTAAAAGTTTTTAATACATATAGTACTTTTTAATATTTTTTTTTATATTTTATTGTTTACTATGTATTATTGAACATTTCTTATGCTTCATTTTAACCAAAATACAAATAAAATTGATTAAGTGTTTATTATACGTTTATTGTACTTTAAATATTGTTAAAGCTGCTTTAAAATTGTTTAATAATTTTTAACCTTGCAATCTTAAAAGGCTAAGAAGTCCATTTTTGTATAAAATGCATTTTATTCCAAGCTATTAAAATAGAATTAGCCATTAGAACGTTTTCTTCTAATTAAAGGATAAATTCTTAAAGTTTTTCTTTAAAAACCTAAATAAAAACAATTTTATTTTAAGAGTTTTCGAAGAATACTCTATAACAACACAGGCTTTATCCGATCTGAGACCACAATTACCCCTATCATTATTTAGTATTATTGTGTTTTTGCTTCAAGGACTCTCTCCCCAAGAACAATTGTCATTAATTAAGCATTTGTACACATACAAAATCGATGCATTGATTATTTGGCGCTGACCGCAGACATTTTCGGGGGGCTGCGTGTGGTGCCGAACTGGCCAACTAACTGGTCGTGCTGATGTTGGCCCAGTTGGCATTCCAGTTTTGGCCAATGGGCGACACGAAGCACATTGTGACCGAATTTGTCTATTGTCTGCTTCTCAGAGGCGGGAAGATGTCGCCGCCGGTGCTGTACTACCTGCCGCCCAGTCCGCCCTGCCGCAGCATCCTGCTGCTGGCCAAGATGCTGGACCTGGACTTTGAGCTGAAGATCGTTAATATCCTGGAGGGTGAGCAATTGAAGCCGGACTTTGTGGCCATGAATCCGCAGCACTGTGTGCCGACAATGAACGACGAGGGTCTGGTGCTCTGGGAGAGGTGAGAGAGCAGAATCAACTTCTTTTTTCCTTTCTATATAAACACCAAATCCACTTGCCTTTCAGTCGGGCAATCCTGGCCTATCTGGTGGCCGCCTATGGTAAGAGCGATGCACTCTATCCCACTGACATCCGAGTGCGGGCCCTGGTGGACCAGCGGCTACACTTTGACCTGGGAACCCTCTACATGCGACTCACGGACTACTATGTGGGTATAAAACATAAATTAAATAATTAACTTTAACAAATGTATATTTAACTCTTTATTTCAGTTCCCCACAATGTTTATAGGCGCCCCCCTGGATGAGGGAAAACGCGCCAAGCTGACGGAGGCTGTTGGCTGGCTGAACTCCATGCTGGAGGGAAGACAATACGCGGCTGCCGACCACTTTACCATCGCGGATCTCACGCTCCTGGTAACCGTTTCCCAACTGGAGGCCTTCGAGTTTGAACTGCGACCCTATAAGCACATCCGGCAGTGGCTAGATCGCTGCAAGGATCACATGGCACCGTTCGACTACGAGGAACTGAATGTCACCAAGGCCCATCTTCTGGCGGATATGTTTAAGGCCAAGATGAACCAGTCCGGTGGCTCCTAATATTCTTTGGAGCGATGTTAGGCCAGTAGACAAATATACATATAAATAATCTCAGTTTCGTAAGTGTTGTATTAAATAAACGTGTTGTTTTGTGACTCACAACCTTTTGTTCAAACGTGAAAATTAATCCATCAAAAGATCGCCAAGGCGTGGAAGATTTCCAAAACGGGAATCGTTTGCTAATTTAATTCGCTGATTCTATTTCTAAAGAAATATAAGTATGTATACTGAATGTTTAAGATCCCTTATATGGCGTGGATTTAAAAGTATTTTAATATTTGCCAAACGTGATTAAATTGGATTCTTATGGTATTCTGGAATTTAAGTATTTTTTGTTGAATATATTTTGTTCTTAGAAATATTTATTAAATTACTTTTATATTAAATACTTTATCTGATCGAATTTTGAACCGACTTAAGTTACTAATTATAATATTTTCTTTCGGTCTTAAAGCTCAGCCAAATTATTTAAGTAAAAAAAATTATGTAAAAGTGCGCTTAGTTTCTGAAAAACTCTTCAAGTGCCTGAACAACTTTTCATTGTAAATCTGTTAAGCCTGTAAAATTGTTCCTCTCACATGATAAGTTGCCAAATCAAATTAGTGAGTATGCCTTAGCCGAGCTAAAACAGTTTTTCGAATGCAATTTTCAGCTGAATTGGCAGTTAACTTAATTGAGTTTTGGTCCCCGGAGTGTGACAATCTAGATGAATTGACTGACTGCCTCCATGGGGGCCAAAATGAGCTGTTAACTGGCGGCCCAGAGAGCTCACAAAAACGAAAAAAAAAAATACAACAAAAGACAAAGCGACACACATTTTAAAAATACCGCCACCCAAAACATGGTCGACAGGACGACGATGCTCCAAATGGCTGCAGGCAAGTGTACAGTATTAACGTGTGTTTGAAAGTGGTCAAAACGGCGATGGCGAAAAACTAGTGGATGCCGACGATGATGATGGCGGCACCGGCACCTGTAAAACCTCAACGGAAATTTTATTATAAGGGGGAGGAGTTAACCAACAACAAAAAAGCGGAGGAGCTCTGTTTGATGAGAGGAGCGGGCTATTTTTATACCAACAGCGGCCCTAAGGTCTGTGGCAGGATAACGAAATCCGGCTTCACAGTCTCGCTCTGGCCGCTGACTATGGCGGCCGCTCGGTTGTCTCTGGCAGTATTAGCCATGGCCCTTGTGGCCACCGGAAATGGAAAACAGCAGCAGGAGCAGCATCAGCAGCAGCAGCAGTCAGTAGTTTCCAGTGGCAAGCAGTCGCAGCTATGGCTGGGTAAGGAGTTTGATATAAGTATAGGTTATTTTACGATTTAAATTAACTAACATTTTGTTTATTGTTGAGAAGTTACAGAGAAATTATTCCGCTTTTAAAAAATACCCAAAATTACTTACACTTCAAAATCAATGAATAATCAAATTTTAACCACTGACACCTCCTTCCCTGACAGATTGTTCCTGCCTGCATGCCACCGATCGGAATGCCACCCAGTGGGGCAGATTAGCAATTAACGCTAGCCAGGCGCTGGGCGTCAAAAACAACTGCCTGATGATCTTCATCGGTGGCCACGACGACGAACTGGTGGCCTTTCAGCTCGAGCAACTGCAGCTGCGTCCCGGGTGAGTGGCAATGCTTCCGGCCAAATTCCGGATACGCAATGGAAACGGGAGTGGTCGTGGTAATGGGGATGGGATGGGAATCAGGCAGCCAGAAGATCATATCTCAAATCGGCAGACAGCTGCCGGCGACAGCAATCAAAATCGAATCCGTCGATGGATAAGGCTGGTCGTCCGTCGCGGAAATGCAATGGCCAAAAGCGGAATGGCCGAGAGCAAAGTCAGAATCTTTGCAGCGGCAGCGGCTATGTAATTAAAATACCTTGCGAAGGCCATGTGGGCGGTCCGCCAGGCCCGCCTGGCTGCCTGGCCGGCCGCCTGCTGCTTATTTATATTTATAAATCCCGCAAATTTGTGTCAATTTATGCAAAAACTCTATGCACCCAACATTTGCGCCATAAAAATAACGCACACAATATTTCGGAATCGATTTGTCAATAAAATTGGAGAGCACTGGCCAGGCACAATTCAGTGGAGCTTGGGCCGAGTGCGCCGTCGAATGTGGTTCGAATAAATCCTCGAGAGCAACAGTCGCTGGGAAAGCGCGTCCGAGTCGCTGGTGAAGTGCGGGTGAATCGACCACCGATTGGTTGAAAGTGTCAGTGTCGTCGGAAAAAGGCGTTGGGTGTACGGAAAATAGTGTCCAAAAGCAAGGTTGAATTACCGGCAGAGCGTTATAAAAACATATAAAAATTAGTACCACAGAAAGCTCCTTTGGTTTTTCATTAAATAAGTGTTATTAAATCAGAGAAATATTTTCGAAAAAAAAAACCTTTAGTAAAATCTTCTATAAGTTGTTTTGAAAAAATATATTTTGAAATTAAAAAAGTTCTATCTTGGATTTGGATGGTTTGGATTTGGATGGAATAATTTTTAAAAACCTTCAAAAGACATGTTTACAAAGTATATCCACTATTTTTGTTAAAATAAAAAAACAATATAAAAATGGACTGTCAAATAAACATTATTTATATTATATAACTAAAAGTTAATACGTTTTTCTTACGGTTTTTTCACAATTATTTTGCAATCCGATAATTTTTTAATGAATTAATTAATTAAATTTTGATTTGTTGTGTCGGCTGTTGTAAAAAATATCTAAAAATCCATTAAATACGGTTACTATCATTATCAAAGCTCTTTAGAAATTGTTTTATCTTCCCTTAAAGTCCAAAGGGAAGCTTTCTAGAATTTAATTAAAGGAGCTCTCTGTGAATTCCCTTTTAATTCACATACAAAGTAAAATATTAAAATTGAAAAACATAGTTTTTGAAAACTATTACAAAAATTTTAAAGCCAAAACAAAAGCCTTTAAAGAAAAATTCTTTGTATCGAAGAAAAACGGGCTTTCAAAATGTCCATGGATCCATCAGTTTCTTTTGAGGATCTGGAGCGTGTGAGTGCGAATGATTATATCATATATATCATTCTGCCCCGGAACGGCCTTAATCCAATCCACAAATTTTCATCCAGCGTCGACGTCGCACCAGTTCCGCCCGCAAGCAGTCACAAACTCCGCAGCCGCCTTCTCACCTGGCCGACTCGGAGGCCATGGCCGTGATCAACGAGATTTTTAATCCCAAGCTGAAGCTGCCGGAGTCTGGTGGCCACTACACGCTACCCGAGGAGATGACGGCCGACGATCATGTGGCACCGCATGACCTGGACATTGCCAAGCTGGCGGAGCTGAAGGAAGTAAGTCATCTGCAGAAGGTGGAATGACTGGCAGGCGTTGATAATGTGGCTCGTACTAAGGTCTTCTCGCTCTTTGACACGGACTGCGATGGATTGATCTCGAAGGATGATCTACGGTTTACCTACACCGCGCTGGGCAATGAGCCCAACGAGCAGCTGCTGGAACAGATGATGGAGGAGGCCAAGGAACCCCTGGACTATGAGGCCTTTGTACGGCTGATGAGTCGACGCACCCAAGAACTGGATCCGGAGGATGTGCTGCTCGAAGCCTGGAGCAAATGGGACGATCATGGCACGGGCAAGATCGAGGAACGCAAGTGGGTTCCAGGAGAAACACCAAATGGTGCAAGCTATATAAACCTTCGAATTACCAATTCCCAGGATCTACGAGGAGCTAACCAATTACGGTGACAAAATGACCCTCAACGAGGCCAAGGAGGCTCTTAGCCATGCACCGATGGCCAAGCCCAAGTCCCTGGAGGAGCCGCCCATGATCGATTATCCGGCCTTTTGTCGCATGCTAGGCGGCATGCGCAAGCGAAAGGGGGAATAACATTATAGATTGCTTAATAATCATTTATTTTAATTATATTTTCTATATTATTTCAAAAAATCTCTTAAAGGAATTTAAAAGCTATATTTCTTAGATTGCTGGATAGTTACAGGGACATAAAGACACACAAATGTTTGCCTAGGAAAGGAATTATAAAGAATTTTTGAGATCATGGATTTTTCGGATTCCTATATAGTTTATTAATTATTTCATGGAAAAATTTACCACCACTTTGAGTTTATCATTCCTATATATATTTTAAACTTATCTACCCCAAGAATGAAATTACACAAATTGGTTTGATTCCTTCTTTAAACTAGTTAGTATCCCGCATCCTCATTTTCAGTAAATCCCAGCAATCTACTTAATTATTTTCCAATTACTTGTGCCTCTAAGAACTTGGCCAATCGCAGCTGTTTCGATGTGACAATCGAATTAGCCTTAACGCCAACTTTTGTTCGACTTTTTATCAAAATAAATCGTGAAGAACCAACCGAGCGAACGCTTTGGGGATTATTTCTTAATGGCCATTTGCTGGTTGCAAACGATATTTATAGGTCCGGCGGTGGCGGCTGGCTGACCAACGAGCCGGCCCCAAAAGTATCGGCCAATAAATTTTAGACATCATTACGCATCTGTGCTGGCCAATGCAAACGCCAGGCACACAGGCAGACATGAGGTGGAATTCCTCTCTATATATTTCATATTAATTTTTTTGGCTTTTTTTTTCGCCCATCAAATGCAATTTCGTGACAGGTGCTCGGACAGCATGGACGTCTTTCCGTATCTGAGGGAGCCCGTCATTGAGAACGCGACACTGGCGGCGGACACCTTTTGCCAGCACAGCCGGAACCGCAGTGCCACGCCTATTTATAGCTCCGGTCGATTGCTGGGCCTTCGGCTACGCTTCCAGCATCCGCCCACCGGCGCGGAGAGGTGGAACTTGACCCTAACCGCCAGCTATCGATTTCTGAAGCGCGGTAAGTTGACCTCAATATCGGATAGTTGAGGACGAAGGGTACCCCTTTGGGTTACAAACTCAAATGCTGAATTGCTCCACAGACAACTTCCGGACGGACGGTCGCTTGGTGCCGCACAGCTACTGTGACTTTTACTTCTTCGCCAGCCTGGCCACCGAGGAGGGCAATCTGGGCCAGGGATACTTTCATTCCCCACGCTTTCCCGCCCACTATCCAGCGCACATCAAGTGCGCCTACAAGTTCATCGGCAGACCGGACACCCATGTGGAGATCCTGTTCGAGGAGCTGCAGCTGCCGCCGGTGGTTAGCGGTGGCTGTCAGCTGGACGCGATAACCCTATTCGATGCCGAGTCCGCCCACATGAGCTCCGTCATCGATGTGCTCTGCTCGAGCCGCCCCAGCCGGCGCCTGGTTAGCAGCGGTCCCGATCTCCTGCTCGAGTTCAATGCCAGCTCCAATCGCACGGCCAAGGGTTTCCGCGGCAAGTACAGGTTCGTGCCCAATGAGCCGGGAGTCCTGCTGGCTCTGCCGCCGCCGCCAGCCGTCTTGGAGACGGCCAGTGTGGCAGCGAAGGAGGAAAAGCAGATCCAGATTCAGCAACTTCAGCAACAACACTCCTTTGCCGCCAAAGCTAACAGTCTGCCAATGGATGTGGAGCTGTCGAAGCCAGGACGGCCGTTTGGTGAGTTGGCGCCCCATAAATTTGCCTTATATTTAGCAATAACCTCCTTCCATGATAGTTTTTCCACACTCCAATCTTCCTCCTCTTAGAAATCTAAGTAAATATAAGAGATGTCATTTTTACGAAACAAAATATTTCCCAGAAAAAGAAAAAAATTATTGATAAAATTAGTAATTTTGTAAAATTTTGTTCAGTGCTCCCGCCCGCTTATCCCTCGATACTACCCCTTTTGTGGGACCCAGACCCAATCGAATTATGTTAATCGATGAAAATGGCGGCAAAACTAGCCTCCTCACGCCTCCGCTTCTACACCCCACGACTTCCGCCTGCCTCGCTCCGGATTCTGTGGCGGAAACGGATGTGGCCAATCCCGCGGGCCTGAGAGGAGGGCTGAGGGATGTGTTAATGAAGCAGGGTCTTCATCTCGACTCAGTCTTTGCCGAACTGCTGTCGCGTTCAAATGGCGCTCTATCGCTTAACATGGTTTTTACTCGACATTGTCCTTTGGGTTTTCGCCTCCGTTCACCAATCGAAGGCACTGTGTACTTCTTTGCCTGCCAGTGAGTTCCTTAATTAACACTTTGGCCAAAACATTTATTCAACTAAGAAACAATAAACCTACTTCCTGTGTGTATGCGTGTGTCAGTGTCTTTATAAACTTATAAGCCAAATAATGGCTTTAATATGGACCATAGAAGGGCGATTGCTCCGCTGAACAGAACAAACTTCAAGACTGAATGGAGTATAATAAACCTGTGAGAGAAGAACAACTTGAATAGGCTTTTAGCAATTAATTTAAAAAATTGGTTACTCACCTCCTGAGTATTACTCTGCCCCTCTGCAATCCCTCTTCGCCTGGCTCCTCATTGGCCAGATAAACGCGAAGTCCCGGAAGGGCCCGCATGAAATAATCATCCCAGTCGACACTGCTCATGTCAAAGTCGTAGAGCAACTGGTCGTCTGGTGACAGTTGCTTCCACAGATGCTGCGTATTGTTGGTGTCAAACTTCCACGAGGTGTCCATGAAGGGGGCCAGCACCTCGATATTTTTGTGTATTTTCTTATAGAGCTTGATCAGTCGCGGCTTGCGACCTCGCAAACGCAGCACCAGATCAAAAGCGTAACCCGGCAAAAAGTGGTAGAAGTAGGCCAGGAACTTGAACAGCCACATGGATCTTGTGCAGTGCAGGAACGGCATCCACATCATCTTAGTTAGCGGGAAGACTTTCTTTAGCTTTGCAGTTTTGTCCCGGAATCCGCCCCACGTGATTGGACTTTTCTCGCTGGGCGTGAAGTTGTAGATGGGCGGGTCCGGGTGCAGCAATTTAGGGACATCCCTGGCCGTGTACCAGGCAAGGGCTATCATAGTGTTGACACAATAATCCACCGGCACAATACCAGCCTGGGCCTTCACATTCAGGGGTGTGATGCGAATAAATCCGCGGGCAGCGCCATAGAGCATAGCTATGGGTCCATACAAGTTGTCAATCCAGCCCGGCATCGGCTCCTTGTAGGTGGAAATTACTGAAAGGAAACACTTTGGGTTAGTGGAGCACAGCCAGAGGCGCTGACTACATCACCTACTGGCGCCAGGTCGAAAAATGCTGAGCGGAAGATCTCCGGCCTCGTTCTGGAGCAGCTGCTCTGCAAGAGCCTTAGTATAGGTGTAGGTATTCGGGAACTTGCCCAACAGGACCGGGGTCATATTGTCCACAAGTTCGTCGTCCAAAGTTTCGTACAACTGCAGGACCTTTCGGACGGGACAGTTCAGGTTCTCCGGGTAGTAACGTTCCTGGATGTGCTTCTCCACGCAGTTCGAGAAGGCAGTCGACACGTGCACGAAGGCCACCAGATGCTGCATCTCCTTGGCCAGCTCCATTATGAGCAGTGCAGCTCGCGTGTTGATGGCCAGGGCAATGTGCAGCGGCTCCATAAACCGCACGGTAGCGGCACCATGGAACACCACCTGCACCTCGTCCACAAGGAGCTGTCGGTCGGATTGACTGAGGCCAAGATCCGGCTCCTGGCAGTCGCCAGCAAGGGGAGCCACTCGCTTCAGCATGTCGGGATCCGATTGCAAAAGCAGAGAAAATACCTAAAATAAAAAAAAATAAAACATATTATAAAAACAAAAATAATATCACTATCCAAACGAAGTTAAGTTAAGTTGATTCCCATTGAGGTTCACACTATCATGATGTATAAAAGTTTTATTATCTTAGTATGCAGACAATGCAACTGAGCTTCGTTGACAACTACTGGCAATCGCGGTCCCCATAAATTGTATGTTAATTCGTGTTAATATTGTGATATTAATCTATCAAAATCATCACAATTGTAATTCTGATCAGACTTGCATAATTATCTAAGAAATCTATGCATATTTTTGCTGTGTACCCTTTTTAATGGGCAATGTAAACAACATTTTAAAATTGTAATTTATACATATATCAGACTTGCAGATAGCAGCCTCAAGAATAGCTACGCCACATCCGCAGTTTTCCACTACTTCCATTTTATTTAATTGTAATCAGTCTGATATAGGCAACACACTTTTAATTATTAAGCAATTACCAGGGAATTCTAAAGGAATTTCTCATTGGGAGAGGTCAGATAGAAATTAAGCTTTCAGGTTGTAGAGAACAAGATTAATACTCTGGACACATTTTTAGCACTTTAAATTTCAAAAAAATCCGTGAAATTCCATGAAATTATTTAGGTTAATTAGTATTTTGTCCTTCTGGAGACTTACTCACCGGATCTGTCTCCCAGGTGGCAACTCGGTCCTGCACGTCCTGGCCATTCTTGGTGCGAATCAGCACGTAGATACGTTTCACTTTCGTGGTGCGAAGCAGCTTCTCAATGAGCACTGGAAAGAGCATGAAACTTGATCTTGAACTTGAACTGGTCTCGATAGATGACCGTGCCAGCCGGTTCTGCGCATCACTTGTTGTTTTGGGCATCAGTTTTTTGTGGTAACCGGCTGGGGCGTTGCATGCATGTCATAAGTACATATATAAATGCTATAATTGGCAAGGCATCATCTCAATCAAACTGAAAGCCCCGGTCTTTGACCTTTAGACTAATTCTTTAATGAACTGTGTACACACTTTAACTGGTAATCATCTGACTGATCGATTTGAAGAGCTAACCAATAACGGAATACCTTTTCCCAGGAAACCACTGCCACCTGTGAGGAAGACGACTTTGTCCTTATAAAATGTCTGCACATCCGTCTCCATTATCGGTCGGCTTATTCGCGGGTCCTAATCGCGCACATATACAACGAAAAAAATCAAATATCCGTAATCCGATGGCCCGCGTATTCCGACGAACGGCGCAGTCGCGACTGAGACTTAAATGAGAGGTGTTCAGTGATCTTAGCCGTTATTTATACCCGAACACTGATCGCAAAAAAATCCATTGTTATGGCTGTTGCACACAGATACACAAGCATCCGTAGGCAGACGAGATCGTAAGGTGTCGCGTCGTAAACATTTACTCACCCGGTGACGCTGGCGAAGATGCCCGTCCGGAACGCTGCATATTACGTATACGCAGCCATAGCCGCCTTCAACAACGAGTGCCGTGGCGCCCTAACAGCTGACCTGCAATAATAAACCATTGGATTTGCCTTTCTTACAATGAAGTTATTTTATTGAATTTAGAAGTTACCATAAACAATTGCCACAGTCTTATTTTTGTTAATATTCTGGCCGGAAAACAAACTATTTTTGTGCCTCGTGTCAAGTGACTTGACGCTCTCTGAACCTCTCGTTGCCATTTGGCTAATTGGAAAACGGTGTTACTTAGGCCCAGGTGAAGTGCAAGGAGAGCGAATCCCGGTAGTTGAATATAATACTTAATTAAGTTCGAGTGGCAGCGCCCGGTCATGCCTATGCAAGTGTTTCTCGTGCTAAATGATAATAAGCGCTTTCCCGACTGCTTAAATATCACTATTTAAAAGGAATGCAGACTTGCTAATTTCCAAAGGGCTTTTAAAGGGTTAATATAATCTTTGTATGCATATTTATAGACTCTAATTCGAAAATAAATAATGCCGTCTCTTCCCGCTTGCTTAAATATTATTGTTTTACTGAAATCTCAAGTGTAATAAAACGCATTTATAAATTTGTTTAGTAATAAATCATTTTTATTTGCTATTTTTTTATGATCTGCCAAATACAACAATAGATTAGTATTAGTAAATTGGAAAATCAGATTAGAAACCAAGTCAGGGCTCCAAAGATAATAACTACTCCAATTATAACAATTAAATTCAATACGTAGTACCTGCACAAAGCACATTATTAGTATAAAGTCACGGATAACTGCGGTAACCCTACTCACCTAGAGAGCATCTTCTTGCCGGCCGCAATGGACTCCGGCGTCAAGGGTTGCTTGAACATATGGACTCGTATTCCCTCCACGATTGTCTTTAAAAACTCCGGCCAGTTTATATTGTTCGTGTCAAAGGCGAAGATTCGCTTATCCTCGCTCGTCATGGAACGCCACAGTTGGTCTGTATTAGTCGAATCAAAGATAAATGTTTTAGTGCAGAATGGCGTTAATATACGAATATTATCGTGGATCTTCTTATAGGTATCTAGCATGATCGGTTTCTCGCCCCTCAGCCTCAGGGCAAGATCAAAGAAGAAGCCTGGTATCAGGTGATATAAGTATATCCCAACGCCAAAGAGCAAGGGGCAAGTGGTACTATGGATGAATGGATACCAAATCATTTTGGTATTTGGTATTAGTTTGTGGTGATCTTCCCCTATGGCGAAGGCATCGGCCACCGTGTGACAGTTCGACTGACTGACAGACACGGTGAAAATGGGCGGGACTTTGTTCTGTTCTCTCTTTGCCAGCTGCCATCCGGCAGCGAGGGCCGCGTTGGCGCAATAGTCGACCGGAACCCCTGGATAAATGGTTTTCAAATTTGCCTTCACCAGACGCAAAACGCCATAGCTTATGCCATATATGATGCCAACGTAAGCTTGCATGCCTTGCACCCATCCTGGCGACGGCTCCTTGTAGCTGTTCATAACTGCAAAACGAAAGCAGCGACATTCATATAAATACAGTAAACAGCTAATAAGTTTCGGTGGATTAACAGCAGAGAGTGTCCAGGCGATCTGAAGGTAATACTTACTAATGGCTGGCCGAACAATGCCGATGGGCAGGTCACTCGTCGCCTCCTGAATCACTTGTTCCCCCAGAGCCTTTGTGAAAGTGTAGGTGTTTGGGTATTTACCCAGGAACACGTCGCTCATCTTATTTATTAGCCCGGCGCTCAGTGTTTCATTCAGCTCGAGCAACTTATCCGCGGGGCAGGAAAGGAACTCGGGATAGAAGCGCTCGTGGATGGTGTCCACAACGCAGTTTGAGTAGGCCGTGGAAATGTGTACAAAGGACTCAAGGCACCGCATCTCCCTGGCCAGTTGCACCATAAGACGTACAGCTCGCGTGTTGATAATCAAGGCCTTGTGCAACGGTTCCACGAAGCTAACGGAGGCGGCTCCATGAAAGACTATCTGCACTTCCGAGACCAGGGTCCTTCGGTCAGCCTCGGCGAGGCCCAGGCCCGGTGCGCAGCAGTCCCCAGCTACCGGCGTCACAAGTTCCAAAGCCCGGGGCTTGCACCTAAGCAAAACCTCAAAGATCTGTTGAGGAAAATATTGATTGAAACTTCAAAATGGATAGCTCACATTTTCACTAATTTAGCATAATATTAGGCCTTAAACTTTTAATTTTCGATTTGCTTTTACAAATATCCTTCGCTTGCGCTGTGGCTTACCTGAGAGTTTTTCCATGCGGCTAATCGTTCTTCAATGCTCTCACCTCGTTTTGGTCTCATCAGGCAATATATGCGTTTCACATCCGTTGAACGCAGTAACTTTTCTGTGATCACTGGAAAAGTATTTCGGAAGAATTAATTAGTATCAAAAATGTACATATTTGATTATTTCTGCAGTATCCTTGATACTGCACCTTTGCCCAGGAATCCTGTGGCTCCTGTTACAAAGACAGTTTTGTCCTTATAGAAGGGTACAATTTCCGACTGCATTCTGTTCGACTTTTCGTTTTGATTTACGCTCACAAAATTCACTTGGTCAAATGCGCAAGTTCTTGCATTTCGTTGCATTTATACCAGCGATCAAAATTCAATTTAGTCGTTAAGATATTCCAAGCTCGCCATAATCACGGAACTGAATTTAATTTTACTAATTTAATAGAATTCACTTTTGATCCATATGATTTGGGTAAATTGAATTTTTAATAAGAGAGGTGCAAATATCCGTTGACTTTTTCTTTCTTTTTGAGCTAAACACTTCTGTGTGGTTTTAATCGCATTGAACTTTCCTTCTGAACTTTTTTTTTTCGCTCTCTAAATAAATACATTGACCGAACAAATAAAATGCTCAACGATAATAGTTCGTTGATAGTTTGAAAGTGTTTAATTATAATCGTTCAATTAATGTTGTACTCTTTAAACGAGAATGTTTAATACATATCTATTAACAAGACATTTAATTCATACAAATTAAAAAGGTTAATTGCGCTGGACGAGTTTGATCCAAAATCCTGTTTTTGGCGCCAACTGAAAGCCGCTGCTAGCCAGTTCTAGTGGTATGCAGGATTTTTTGGCGGGTGCAAAGCGATACTCCTTCAAAAGATAGTAGATGACGGCCTTTGCTTCGAGGAGAGCAAATCGAGAGCCTGAAAATAGAGATAGAGATAATCAAAAATGATTCTGTTGAACTTCTCCTAGATTCAAGCATCTTACCAATGCAGTTCCTTTGACCCAAGCCAAAGGGATAATATGTGAATGGCTGTATATTTGCTTTGTTCTCATCGCTGAAACGTTCCGGATCGAACTTTGAGGGATTCTCAAAGTATTTGGGGTCCCGGTGGAAGCCACAGGTGGGCAGCCAGACGACATCACCCTTCTTAATTTCCACGCTCTGACCGTCTACTTCATAGGTGATATCCTTGTTGCACTCCCGATCAACGGCAATAGCTGCCGGCCATTTGCGTAGCACCTCCGACACCACCTGATCCAAGTACTTCATGCCCATGATGGCCTCGTAGGTCAGTTCCTTCCCATCCAGATCTTGGTCTACCTGCTGCACCTCCTCGAATAGCTTCTGCTGCACATCCTCATTCTCCATCAGCTCGTGGGCGGTGAAGCACATAAGCACCGCTGAGGTCTCAAAGCCGGCAAAAAAGAATACAAAGCACTGGGCTACTATGTCGCGATCGCTCCACTCCCGATTTGGAGCCGTCTTAGTCTTGTCAGACTGGAGCAGACCACGCGCCTCCAGCAACATGTTGATCATATCCGGACGGATGATATTGTGTTCCTGTCGGTACTTCATGGCGTCAAGCACCAGACGCACAAAGTACTGTGTACTCTTTTTGTCGAAAAGCTCAATTTTAAGGATCTGTAAGACGGTTTCAGGATTGTTAAGGAAATAAATTATATTAATAATAATATTTATGCTTAAATTAATACACACCTTATTTAGCTTCTTTAGACTGAAGAAGATTAAGAACTTTATGTTCTGCAGGAAAGTAAATTTGGTCAACTACTTGCCCATCATGTAAAAGGTGTTATCTCGATCCTTGAACGAATTAACCTGCAAGCCGAAGGCCGTTGAAGCGATCACATCGTTTGTGAACCGCGTGGAGTAGTCTTTCATGTCAAGATCCATCTCCTGAACAGATTTCTGGTCATTCTTCAGACAGTCAACGGCCTCCTTGGCCACTTGATTCATCAGCTGAAACATTTGCCGCATCTTGCTGCCAGTAAAAGCTGGACTCAGAGTACTCCGCATGTCCTTCCAGCGAGCATCTCGCATGGCAAACAGCGAGCTCCCGAAGAGGTTACTCATGTCATGCGGATCATCGTCGCTGCTCGTGCCGAATACGTTGCGGTGATTAATAAAATGGTCGAAGTCCTTGATAGTAATCTGCTTTATTAGATCTGGATCGCGTGCCATTATTAGCGGTTGTCGCTGCTCAAAGATACCGAAAAATCTACAAAAAAAGTTAAGTGAAATCAATGTCCGATAAGCATTTTATGACTCATTTAATGATAACCCACAAAAGCATTTTATGAGTATACAGATATGTATATATATACGTAATTCGCAATTAAATAATTTGTTTTATGATCCGGCCTATCTGATTTTTGTTTCACTTAACCCAGTTGGTGTTTTGTAAATTATTTTTGTTAGGGAATGAAGCTTAACAGATTCTATAGAATTATTAAAACTAGCTTTATACATATAATATTATATGTACATATATGTTTCTCTTCTTCTGTTGAAGGAAGTATTTATTTTGGATATCTGAATATCGAAAACTGACATAGAAGATGAAAATGTATACATATTAAGTATATAGAATTCTGATTCTAATTTCAACTATGTACACATGTAATCAATAAGTACTTAGTCGAGAAGCTTTCTAAATTGTTTTTCCTATCTAAGTATAAAGAATGTGAGTGCACTCCGTAACAAAAAACATTTAAAGCCGTCGTATAATTGATAAGATTAAAATAAATTAAACTGATAAACAAAACAAAGCATTTTGCGACATTTATAGTTACAAAGTTATCTTAACTATTGTCCATAATGTGTGTTTGATAATAAATTCTCGACACGCCTAACTCGGTTGTTTGTAAGCTTTTCACAATTTTATATTCAATAATTACTCAAACGCAGCCCGCACCCACCATATACATACAACCATATGTACATATTTGTGTATCTGGATACATTGATCGTGACCTTGGCAGCCTACAATTGTCATGTCAATGGCAAACCTAGATACACACATGATGCGGAACGGGTTCAAAGTGCGTGTGACTTCTAATAAAACTAACTAGTTTTTAAGCACAGTTTAATGGAGTAAACTCACTTGGAATTGCCGCCCTTGTTGTACAGCTCGCAGACGATGTCGAACATAGATTTCTTCCGGAGGAACATGCTGGCCATATTACCGAAATACAGCGTGGGCTTCTCAAAGGGTAGGCCCCGATCCTTGAAGAAATCATTGTTGGCGGTCGCCCAGCGATAGAACAACGCAAAGGCGATCGCGAAGAGGGCCAAAAATTCCCACAGCATGTTTGAAGAGCTCAGGCGAGAACAGTGCGCGTTCCGTGTTCCAAGCGTCCAGATGATAACTAACGACGCCACCAATTACTGGGAGCGTTTTGTTTTCGCTGGACAAAGCTTTCGCTTAGAGCTTTTCCGCCTTTGATAAAATACTTGTTATTTATATATTATATATTAGATTTAATCAAGCAAGTTGAGTAAAAACAATTTCATCAAAGCACTCGGCTTTTGAGCATCACAGCGTGTATCGGTAAAGGCGGTCGGCTTTGGTTCTTTAACGATGTTTGACAGCTGAGTCGGTACAGGGACCTGCAAAAAATAAACAAATCAAATTAAAGCTTATTTTTAGAATTTGCGAATCAGTCGAAATCACCGCAGCTTTCCAAGGTCCATTATCTCGTTTTTGTTGTAGAAGACCAGGTCAGCCTTTTGGGAATTGATAGTACAAGAACCGCTGTGCCGCTCAAATTGTTTCCGCAGCTTCCTCGAGTTCTGATCCATTGCAAAGTGCGCCAATAGAACCGAGAATAAAGTGCTATTCGGACGTTTGGACTCAGGAGTTCCGGCTCCATTTTAATTTTGGCTTTAACTTAGATCTTTTATTCTTTGATGGAACTGACAAAGTCTTTAATTTCTTTTCAATACACATTAGTTGACAAGACATTTAAATAATATATCTTAAAAAGATGAATTGCGCTGGACGAGTTTGATCCAAAATCCTGTTTTTGGCGCCATCTGAAAGCCGCTGCTAGCCAGTTCTAGTGGTATGCAGGATTTTTTGGCGAGTGCAAAGCGATACTCCTTGAGAAGATAGTAAATGGCGGCCTTTGCCTCGAGGAGAGCAAATCGAGAGCCTGAAAATAGAGATAGAGATAGAGATAATCAAAAATGATTCTGTTGAACTTCTCCTAGATTCAAGCATCTTACCAATGCAGTTCCTTTGACCCAAGCCAAAGGGATAATATGTGAATGGCTGTATATTTGCTTTGTTCTCATCGCTGAAACGATCCGGATCGAACTTTGAGGGATTTTCAAAGTATTTGGGGTCCCGGTGGAAGCCACAGGTGGGCAGCCAGATGACATCACCCTTCTTTATTTCCACGCTCTGACCGTCTACTTCATAGGTAATATCTTTGTTGCACTCCCGATCAACAGCAATAGCTGGCGGCCATTTGCGTAGCACCTCCGACACCACCTGATCCAAGTACTTCATGCCTGTGATGGCCTCGTAGGTCAGTTCCTTGCCATCCAGATCTTGGTCTACCTGCTGCACCTCCTCGAATAGCTTCTGCTGCACATCCTCATTCTCCATCAGCTCGTGGGCGGTGAAGCACATAAGCACCGCTGAGGTCTCAAAGCCGGCAAAAAAGAATACAAAGCACTGGGCCACCATGTCACGATCGCTCCACTCCCGAGTTGGTGCCGTCTTGGCCTTGTCCGACTGGAGCAGACCACGCGCCTCCAGCAACATGTTGATCATATCCGGACGGATGATATTGTTTTCCTGCCGGTACTTCATGGCGTCAAGCACCAGACGCACAAAGTACTGTGTACTTTTTTTATCGAAAATATCAATTTTAAGAATCTGTTAAAAGATAGTTAAAGGAATAAATATACACTTGCTTCAGAATTTCCTTGGTAAGTTTAAATTAATACACATACTTTATTTAGCTTCTTTAGGCTAAAGAAGACTAAGAACTTTATGTTCTGCAGGATTGTAAATGTGGTCAACTTCTTGCCCATCAAGTAAAATGTGTTTTCTCGCTCTTTGAACGAATTAACCTGCAGGCCAAAGGCCGTTGAAGCGATAACATCGTTCGCGAACCGCGTGGAGTAGTCTTTCATGTCCAGATCCATCTCTTTTGGAGATGTCTGGTCATTCTTCAGATAGTCAACGGCCTCCTTGGCCACCTGATTCATCAGCTGAAACATTTGCCGCATCTTGCTGCCAGTAAAAGCTGGACTCAGAGTGCTCCGCATGTCCTTCCAGCGAGCATCTCGCATGGAAAATAGCGAGCTCCCGAAGAGGTTACTCATGTCATGCGGATCATCGTCGCTGCTCGTGTCGAATTGGTTGCGGTGATTAATAAAATGGTCAAAGTCCTTGATAGTAATTTGCTTTATTAGATCTGGATCGCGTACCATTATAAGAGGTTGTCGCTGCGCAAAGATACCGAAAAATCTGAAAAAAAATATTAAATGAAGTAAAGGATATCTGATTTATATTAAACTTAACCCAGTTGGGTGTTTGGTAATTATTTTTGTTTGGCAATTAAGCTCAATTGATTCTATATAACTATAAAAACAAGCTTTAACATATGGTAGCTCTTTACATATACTACTAAATATATGTATGTAGATCAGTCTTGCAGACTAGAATGAAATTTTGTCCTCTTCTTTTGTTGGAAGTATTTATATCGAATATATTTTTGTATCGAAAACTGGGCATAGAAGGGGGAAATATGTATATATATTAAGTGTATAGCATTCCTATTCTGATTTCAGATATGTATGTTATCAAAAAGTATCTAATTGTTTTCCAATCTAGGTATAAGCAACGTGAGTGCACTCTGTACAAACACCATTTAAAGCCGCCGTATAATTGATTAGATTAAAATAAATTCAACTGATAAACCAAACAAACCATTTTGCGACATTTATTGTAACAAAGTTATCTTAACTATTGTCCATTATGTGTGTTTGATAATAAATTCTCGACACGTCTAACTCGGTTCTGTGTGAGCTTTTCAAAATTTTATGTTCAATTATTTCTCTAATTATTGCTCACACCCACCATATACATACATACATCATACATACATATGTGCATATATGTATAAACATAAATATATTTATGTTCTAGATACATTTATCGTAACCTTAACAGCCCACAATTCTCATGTCAATGGCAAACCTAGATACACGCATGAAGGGAACGGGTTCAAACTGCGTGTGAATTATAATATAAATAAACAAGAAAAAAAGCTTACTTCAGCACGCCGAAGTTTGTATACTCTTGCAGCTGAAAAAAAAAGAAACACATTTTTTTTAAGCTTTCCTATTGCAGTTGTCCAATTCTGATTAAATTACAAATACAAAATGACCATGTCTCAAATTATATTAAAATACATTAAAAGTTAAGTTTTAATTTTTTCCTCAAAATTTTCCGTTCGGTTCTATGGCAGCAATATTGTGGTCTAATCCAGCCCGTTCCGACTTATATAGTAGTGAGCCCATATAGAAGACTATCTGCAAACTTTCGTTTAGATAGCTTCAAAACACGGGACTAGTTTGCGTAAAAACGGACGTACAGACATGGCTAGATCGAATCGGCTATTGATACTTATCTAGATTATATATAGATTATATGGTCGAAAATGTCTCCTTCACTGCGTTGCAAACTTTGGACTAAAATTACTATACCCTGCAGAGGTATATCAACTAAGATATTAAGCCCAGGTTAATGGAGTATACTTACTTGGAACTGCCGCCCTCGTTGTACAGATCGCAGACGATGTCAAACATAGCCTTCTTTCGCAGGAGCATGCTGGCCATGTTACCAAAAAACAGCGTGGGCTTCGCAAAGGGTAGGCCGCGATCCTTAAAGAAATCATTGTTGGCGGTCGCCCAGCGATAAAACAACGCAAAGGCGATCGCAAAGAGGGCTAAAAACTCCCACAGCATCTTTGAAGAGCCCAAGCGAGAACAATGCTCGTTCCGTGTTCCAAGCGTCCAGATGATAACTAACGACGCCACCAATTACTGGGAGCGTTTTAATTTCGCTGGACAAAGCTTTCGCTTGGAGCTTTTCCGCTTTTGATAACATACTATTTCTCAAAAAAAAATATATTTTGGGTTTATTCAAACATGTATTTTGATGTAAAAAAATCAAAGCTCTCGGCTTTTGAGCATCACAGCGTGTAGCGGGTAAGGCTGTTGACTTTGGTTCTTTAACGATGTTTGAAGCCAGCTTACATTCAGATGTCGACAGCTGCGTCGGTACAGAGGTCTGCAAAAAATAAACAAATCAAATTAAAAATTATTTTTATAATTCGGGAATCAATGGGAATAACCTTAGCTTCCCAAGGTCCATTATCTCATTTTTGTTGTAGAAGACCAGATCAGCTTTTTTGGCATTGGTGGTACAGGAACCGCCGTGCCGCTCAAATTCTTCCCGCAGCTTCCTTGAATCCTGATCCATTGCAAAGTGCGCCACTAGGCCTGAAAATAAAGAGCTTCTTGCACTTTTTGATTCAGGAGTTTTTTGCTCCAGCTTAAATTGTTTTTTAACTTCGGGCTTAGACTCCTCGGTTTTGACTTTGGTTGTTAGCTCCATTTTGACTTCTTGTTTCGATTCCATTTTGGTTTCGGTTTTGACTTCGGTATTAATTTTAGTTTTAGTTTCGGCTTTAACGTCGATTTTTGACTCTTTGATGGGCCTGAAAAAGTCTTTCATATCTCTTTGCGATGAAGGTAAATTCTGCTCCACTTTCGCTGCCTTGCGTTTGATTGGTAATGGCGCTGCCCCTTTGACGCTACTTGACCTACTGCTGCCTGGTTGCTCTTCCTTTGTAGCGTCTGCAAGAAGCAGATCCACGTTCACATTTTTCTTTGAGGCATCAAACAAATCTTCCAAGTGGGCGAGATCATTTGCTTCTTTGGCGGATTTATCGCTGCGCCGGCGAGTAATTCGAGGAAATCTTATTGAGATGCCGGAAGCGGTGTGCGCCTCGGCCTTGGTGAACTCCGCTCCCGTTATTTCCCATACGGGCATTTGGTGCGGATCCTTAGCCAGTACATCCGGGACCAAGGACTTTTTGCACAGCAGCCAACTGGGTGTCCGACTGGCATCGGCTCGCTCGGTTAACTTTATCAGTGAATCGTGGACTTCTTCGTTGGTGGCATCGTCCAGACCAGAGTGCACCTTGGTCACCGTCTTCCACAGGCGATCCCTTGCATCGTAGCAGCCCATGAGGAAAATACTGAGCACTCCACCCTTTTTCCCCGATCCATACCACGCGCCCAAGACTACCAAATCGGCTGTATCGGCCATTTTTCCGTTAAAAAGGTAGTCCTTTTTGACCTTCAACCAATTGCGTTTGCCGGGTTGATAGGTGCTGCTGGGACTCTTCAGGACTACTCCCTCCAGATTGGCATGCAGAACCTTGGCCGTCATCATGGCCAGTTCGCTCTTGGTCTTGAGGAATTCCGACTCCGATAGCTGTACATGGGATTTGATGGGTTTAATATTCTGCTCGAGGATCTCACGCCGTTTGCGGAAGGTCCTGTGATATAAAATATGTATTTTTATTTAGAAAATTAAGACTTCCCACTTACATTTGCGTCAAATCCTCGCCATCGTATAATATACAATCGAAGACGAACAGGCATACGGCAGCGTTGGCGAAAGTTTGCTTCTTGTGAGCTCCCAACGAACCAAAGGGCAGAAGCGCACCGGTCTCAGTGTCCACAAGAATGATCTCCGAATCCAGAATTAACTCTCCAGCTCCTGGGAAGGCCAGTGGTATGTGCTCTTTCAGTGCCTTTATTTTGTGATCTAATACGGGCTTTAGATTGCGACTAAAGAACTTGAATTCGCTGCCTTTTTTGTGGATTTGCACTCGTTCACCATCGTATTTGATTTCACTGTAAAGTCCGGCGGGGCTCTTCTTGAAGGCCTCCTCAACTGATTTGCAGGCACTGGCCAGCATTGGTGAAATGGGCGTCATCACCTGAATACCACTCGCATTTGGTTTCTTCGCCTTCGCCCTCGCCTTACTCTCACCGTTGGTCACAATGAGTTTCTTGTCCTGCCCCGCGAATTGATCCACAATTGCCGCCAAGTCGCGAGAGGATTGATAGGCGGGATAAGCGTCGGGACCAAAGGCGTCTAGGATGTGCCTGGCACGCGCATTGATCCGCAGGTCCTGCTTCACCAGCCTGATGAACGTGCGCAGATCCAAGTCAGTGGCCTTGTTGCACAGCTCCTGTAGCAGTTCCGTCTGCTCATCCTCCTTGGTGCGCTCCACCAATTGCAGGAGCATCTTCTCCACCTCCTGCAGGTACAATTTGCTTTGCGCCTGAGGCTTCAGCTTACTGGAGGCGGCGAAATGCCGACGAAGGGTTTCCGAAACATCACCATCTGCGGGATATCGAAAATTAACTACCTATTTTGTGTGACCATAAGGCAAACTCACCCTGCTCGAGATCCAAGTGCATTTCCTGCTGGTTGGCGTTGAAAATGCGCGAGAAGAGCTTGATCAGCGCCTTATTCTGTAGATTGTAGACGCGCTGATTGGCAGCCGGGATGAGAAATTGTACCCAGAGCAGCGTGTCGCCCTTAAAGCCTGAACCGCTGGTGCCGCGCTCAAAAAATCTTTTCAGTTTCTCCGCCTTCTTCAGGTAGCTCGGCTCGCCGGCTATTTCATCACATATCCGCCGGAAGGTGTCCAACTTGTTGTCTTCATTGTGGCTCCGCTTGCTGGCCATTGCTCGATGGCAGAATCGAGTTAAAAATTCGGAGGAGCCTGGACTTGTTGCCTTCAAAAGTCGCAACATACACGATAACAAATTAAACGCAACGAAATGAAATCATTAATCGCAAAATAAAATAAATTAAAACGTAAACAAATCGTTGACAGTGCTGCCAACTTTTCGCGAGAGAAAACAGCTGACGCGAATGAGTTGCAAGTAGCCAGATTCAAATTTGGCAGCCCTGATTCAAGCCACTTCTGCCGGGTTAATCTCTTTAATATTTAAATATTATACTCCACAGAACCATGCAAGCAAATATTCGACACACGCGTAAACAAATCCGGAACCTTTGACTCCAGCCAGCTGTTCTTGGCCAAGCACGCCGTCGGAGGCGCTGTAATAGGTGGATCGAGAGTCCTGCAATGCCGTTACGAATTCCACGGAATTCCGCCGGAGCGCGTGCAGATTCGGTTCCACGATTTTAATATTCCCACAGAGCACGAGAACTCCACTGCCTGCCAAGCGTCAGATGCACTTCATGTGTTGACCAATATACGGGGCGAGACACAGGAGCTCTTATGCGGTGCCTTCCTGCCCAAGCCTCTAATGTCCAGCGGTACACAGTTGCAGCTCCAGTTCGCGGGAAAATATCCGCCTGCAATGACCAATAAGGTGCAGTACTACGGATTTCGCGCTGAATACCGGTTTCTGACTAGTAAGTAAATACTATTCCAATCACAAGGATGTCACTATTGTAACATTTGAAAATTTCTAGACTTTGGCATCATGTCGGGCGTCCAACAGGGCCAGGATTGTGCTTTCGTCTACAACAGCAGTGAGCGCATAAGTGGCCTATTTCACTCCCCTAACTTTCCGGGATATTATCTGGAAAATGTGGTATGCAATTACTACTTTTACGGTGCCAGCGATGAGCAAGTTGTCCTCCATTTCACCTACTTTGATGTGGAGGGAATTGAGACGTAAGAGCATAGCTAATATTCTATAATATAATTTTTGAAGTGGTTACTCTAATATGTTCTTACCAGTTGTGACCAGCAGACTGCCAGCGACTATGTGGAGTTCTCCAATTTTATGACCACGGATCGAAAGTATAGCCGATACTGTGGAAAGCTGCAGGACTTTGAAATGCGGTCATATGGACGTTTCTTTCGTGTCACCTTGCACTCGAACGATCGCTTCGTATCCATTGGATTCCGCGCCCTATACACCTTTGAACCCATACCCACGAATAACTCCATTGTTGCTCTGCGGGATAATGCATCTACGCAGAGTTTTATTTCCTCTGCACCATCTCAAGCGATTGAGGAGTTTTATCAGTTTCTTATGTGTATTTTGTGTTTACAAAGCTTTTTTATATAAAATCGGAAATGGTGCCAATTTAAATAATTAAAAATTAAATAAATATACCAAAAAGATGCAAAAAAAATGATAGCCTCTTTAATTTTTCAAAAATAACGACATGTACAGAAAATTAAAAAAGGTAAAAAGTGCCGTGCTATCGAAAGGTGCTATCGCATTAATCGCTTATACGTTAGTAATACAAAAACCTAAAAAGTACACGAACATTTACAGCTACCTAAGCCCTTGTTCACAATATCTAATTTTCCGTGTAAACGAACCACTTGTTGCTATCAACAGCCAGGCATCTAACAGCGACCAAAATAATCACCTGTGCGACTCAGTTTTGTGGAGTCACCACGCCGCAATCCGTAATAAATACAGCTGTTATGCAGTCCGATTAGAACTATTAACATTTTACCGTCGCCCGGAGCAGACGAAGTTCAGCTCTCCCCACTGATAACGCACTTCCAGCAAAACTTATCAATCGAGTATTTGCGACCTCTGAAATGGCTGCTAAGAAACTGGATGCAATCATCTTTGGGGCCACCGGCTTCACCGGTAAATACACGGTCCTGGAGGCGGTCAGTGTGCTGAAGGGTCTGAGCTGGGGCGTCGCCGGTCGCAACCAGGAGAAGCTGCAGGCGGTGCTGCGTGAGATGGGGGCAAAGTCCAAGACGGATCTCTCCCAAACGCCCATTGTTATCGCGGATGTGAACAACGAAGCGTCGCTGCTGGAGATGGCCAAGCGCTGCCGGATCGTGGTCAACACCGCTGGACCGTACCGCTTCTTTGGCGAGAAGGTGGTCAAGGCCTGCATCGATGCAGGCACGCACCACGTGGATGTCAGCGGCGAGCCGCAATATATGGAGACGATGCAGCTGCGCTACAACGATCTCGCCAGGGAGCGTGGCGTGTACGTGATTAGCGCCTGCGGCTTCGATTCCATTCCCGCCGACATGGGCGTTACCTTCATCGAGAAGAACTTTGACGGCGTCGTCAACTCGGTTGAGAATTTTGTCCACATGGGCGTCAAGGGCGGCACCAAGGGCACTGGAAGTGCAGCTCTGAACACGGGCACCTGGGAGAGCGCCATTTACGCTATCGCCAACCGGAGTGAGTCCGTTGCCATCCGGCGAAAGCTCTTCCCCGAGCGCTTGCCCAAATTCCAGCCAGACCTGAAGCCCCGTTCACCGCTGTCCCGTGCCGCGGAGGTAGGCAACAAGGTGATCCTGCCTTTCCCGGAGACGGATCGATCTGTGGTAATGCGCTCGCAACGGTTTCTTTACGAGCAGGAGAAGAAGCGTCCCGTCCAAATGCAGGCCTACATGACATATCCATCATGGTTCGCGGCCGGGGTTGTTGTGCTCTTTGCCGCCGTCATCGGAATAATGGCCAAGTTTTCCTTTGGCCGCGAACTCCTCCTCAAGTATCCCGGCATCTTTTCCGGCGGCATGGCGTCCCGAGAGGGCCCAAGCGAGGCGCGGATGGAGCGTTCGTTCTTCCGGATGACCATGAAGGCAACCGGATGGCCTAAGTCCGAGCAGCTGGCCGAGACCACGGATCAGCACAGCAACCCGCCGACCAAGACGCTAACCGTTACTGTTACCGGTCCCAATCCCGGCTACGGATCAACCTGCGTGGCTCTGCTTTCCACAGCAAAGACCATTCTAAACGAAAGCGACAAGATGCCGAGCACGGGTGGAGTTCTGCCTCCTGGGGCTGCCTTCCGCGCAACCAGTCTTATCAGTGAGCTGGAGAAGCACGAGCACGGGATCAAGTTTGAGATTGTGGCCAATAAGTAAAAACTAATTTATTTCAATTTGTAAATACGGAATATCCTGTGAAATAAAGCATACACTTTAAAAATCTGTGTTAAATCTGGGTTAAGGTTTAAAAATATAAATTAGCCCTCATTTTTGTGGCATCCTATTTCGTTCAGATTATTTAGATTTAAATTCAAAGCTAAGATTTGTCGAATTCAGATTACAACCTATTGTTTTTAAAAAACCTCCGGTTAAGATACATGTATCGATGTTGTACCGCTATCGATATATTGCAAACCGCGTAGGCAGCGGTATATTTTCACGGTCTCTCCACGGTCACACTGCTCTTTTGTTGTTTACTTTCTTTCGCATTGCCCATTTAAATTTTAGACGCTGACCGCGAGTAAACACAATACTATGAGTGCTGAAATATCCGGCTTTCGCCGTTTCCTACACTGGGGTCCGATCACAGCCTTGAGTAAGTGGTTACCGGGCTACTAATAACAGTTTTCCCGAGGTGTGGCAGCCATCTATCCAGCCGCTATCAGTCTGGATGGGATGGGCGACGAGGTAGTCCAATTTGCCAATGGACAAAAGTGGAATGAGCCAACTAGTCAGAAGTTGAAAAAGTGGCAAATTACGGCTTATTAGCCGTGGGCGGTGCTTGCAGCGATGCCACGCCCACCCATCCATTCGTCTGTCTGCGGCAACGGCGACGGCGCCATATCGTATTTCATATTCCGCCGTACACGCCACATCCGCCGCACGGAGTCGCAAATCGGTTGACAACCTGCCACGGCGTACGGACTTTTAATTCGCGTAATGTGGGCCGCTAATTGCGTTTTAGTTGTGAGTCGTTTGCCTGGTTTATTGCCTCCTCCGCCACGGGCAAAAAGCCTATCGGGAATTTCACGGCGACCGCCCGGGGTTGGCGTGCAAATGGTCCGTTTGGCCGCAGACGCCGTAGGACTTCCGCACTTGGAACTGATATCCAATTGTTCCAGCCATAATTAAGGTATTAGTCGCCGGTCGCTTGTTGCTGGTGCTGCTGAAAGGGATACGGAGAGAAAGCACTCATTACTGGACCGTGGTGCCGGCTAATCAACTCGAAAAGCGACAATAAACTAAATAAATGAACTTCATTTCCTGCGCACGCAATTGCCAGCCGAAGCATAACCCTCCCCCCATCCAGGCGAAACAAGGGACTGTTTCAAATTTAATGCTAATGTTTACTAGCCGTCCCACATGAATCACTCTAATGTTTATCTACCTCTCGTTTTCAGGCATAATCAAGTGCATAACGCTGACGACGCTCTACATGAACTCGATGTGGTGGCCCCCAAATGAATCATTTGCCGCCTTCGCCCACCAGGCCCTGTTCCTGCTGCTCTCCACACTGGCCACTTTCAATTACGTCATGGCCACGTTGACAGGTCCCGGCCTGTTGCCAAAACAGTGGCGACCGAAGGTAAATGGAGAGAAGGAATGCAGAACCTTTTGTCACCTGTCCGCCTTCAGCCACGGGTGGGTGTGCTGGCAACACCTGTTACCATTGATAGGGCCATTTCTCTCTTCCGCTGGCCCCAAAAACTGTTGACCCGTCACGAACTGCAAAAGTACTTTGTCTAAGGGTGGGTTTCCGTCCCTCTGTGCAGCGTCATTCCAAGGCGGAAGCAATTGTTTAGCCCACAAGAGGGAGAGGTGTCGAGAGAACTTTACTGCAAAGGGCCTCTCTGGGCCAGACAAATGGGCCAAGCCGGCCCATTGGCGTGTGTGGCTGCTTATCGCATAATCCGCGCCAATTAAACGCTGCAATTTATTTTAAAGAATCCGGACCGCATCCAATCCAAATCCGATAATGTCGTGACCGAGGCGACACCGGCGGCAACGTTTTTCGGCTCCCATTCATTTTGTCCGGCCGTGGCGCGACCCAAATATAATTTATTAGCGGCGACTCCTCGTATTACGACCCACCGGACCGTCGCCTGCACGCGAGCGCATTCTGCGGAGCCCGAAGTCCGTAATGCAATTACCCGAATTTGCATAAGTGTTTTGTAGGCGAGCCCAGACGCAAGAGGGGCGGTTTAAATGGATGGCCGATAGCCATAGGGTGGTCACTTAATGAGCTGTGCGTCGTTAGGTTTTGTTGTACCGCTGAATGCCCATAAATCACGCAGAATATTCCATTATAACTAGCATTTAAATTCTGCTTTAATATACTTTATATATATATATATATTTTAATGAAGTTTAACATCCTTGCAGGATCCCAAGGACGCGCAGTTCCTGCAGTATTGCAAGAAGTGTGAGGGCTACAAAGCCCCCCGCTCCCATCACTGTCGCAAGTGTGAGTAAGCTTTGCATATTCAAAGAATGCAATTAAAATGAATTAACACTGTAACTACCTTGTAAGAACGTGTTCCTTTTTGAACATTTTAAACTGAAACTTTTGTACGAATTCAATTATCCCTTAGGCGATCGCTGCGTCAAGAAGATGGACCACCACTGCCCGTGGATAAATCACTGCGTTGGCTGGGCCAATCATGCATATTTCACCTACTTTCTGCTTTTCTCAATCCTGGGCAGCATGCAGGGCACCGTGGTGCTGTGCTGCTCCTTCTGGCGCGGAATCTACCGCTACTACTATCTCACACACGGGCTAGCGCACTTGGCCAACGTCCAATTCACACTGGCCAGCATCATCATGTGCATCTTGGGCATGGGGCTGGCCATTGGCGTTGTCATTGGCCTCAGCATGCTGCTGTTCATTCAGATGAAGACGATTATCACCAACCAGACTGGTATCGAGATCTGGATCGTGGAGAAGGCCATCTATCGGCGATATAGGAATACCGACAGTGACGATGAGTTCCTCTATCCGTACGATTTGAAATGGCGCCAGAATCTGCAACTGGTCTTCAATGACGAGTGCCAAAAGCGGGGCGATGGCATTGAATGGCCGGTGGTGGAAGGTTGCGACCAATACACATTGACGGTGAGGATATAAGGGACACTTGATCGAATAGCAATAACTTTTAACTATATTTCAGCGTGAGCAACTGGCGCAGAAGGAGGAGAAGCGCGCCAGAACGCGCACCTATAGATGCATCAGTCCCGTCACGGGACGCTGGCTGCCGCTCTTCTCGCAGGGCTGGCGCGTATGCTTGGCCGCTCCCTGCTCCGATGAGCCGCGTATCCGTCTAAGACCGGACGACGTAATTAAAGTAACTCGTTTCCGCAACCACTGGCTGTTCGGGGAGCGTGTACTATCCGAGCAGGAGCTGGGCGACAAGAAGCGCCAGCGTAAAGGTCACCTTCGCGGCTGGTTCCCACGTCGCAGTGCTGTCGAGGTCATAGAGGCGACGCAGGATGGCAACGGCGGCGGCGATACCTGCAGTAATCTGCCTCCGGCGCAGAATGGCATCGCTCATATCCATCTAAAGCAGCAACAAAAGAATGGACATGCCAAGAAATACATGTAGCCCGGATGGGGCAGAGCGGAACCATGGCAATAATGGCTTGTAAATAGAACTAGAACCCGCTTAGACGCTCGTCTCTCTCACGCTTAGCCAGACCGCCGTCTCAATTACTCTGTTAACACTGTCGACCAATAAACCAACGAAAAAGTCTACATCACTTAGCATTGGGAATGTATTTCGTATCAGCAAGTGGTCTGTATTATCTAAAGCCTTATCAGAATTTATTACAGCACAATCATATTGGACAGGTTAGCTTGGTACTTCACATGCTATCATCTTTTCAGCTGGGAATAAATAAAATTGAAACTCTACTCTTAGTTGAAACATTATTTTTAAATTTCGATTGTATCGATCACACCTCGCCATATTTATTAGTTTATCTATAATTTGATTATGATAGAGTGTATATTATGTATATTTTAGTATAATCCATGTGCATATGTGTACAGTAGATTGCCCAAGATACATGCATATCTGGGCTTGAAAGTCATGTTTATTCAGAGTTCATGGTTGCCTCGATTTCTTCAACGGTGCGAGGCACAATAGCGAAATTCTCGGTGCCCGTTTGGGTTATTAGCACATCGTCCTCAATGCGCACGCCCCCAAATCCTCGGAAGCTGTTGAACTTCTCCACATTGATGAACTTTGCAATGTTCGTATCGGCCAGGGCACGGTCCATCACCCAGTCGATGAAGTAGCAACCCGGCTCAATGGTAACATACATTCCCGCTTTTAGGGTGCGGGCGAAGCGCAGCTTGCTCAACCACGGCTCACTGGGACGCTTCGGCTCCGTGGGAAGGTAGCCGCCCACATCGTGCACGTCCAGACCAATCAAATGACCCAGGCCGTGGGGCTGAAATATTCCTGAAACGCCTGCCTCGAGCATTTCATCCACATCGCCCTTGAGCACGCCACCCTCCGCCAGTCGCTGCAACAGAACGCGGCCCGCCAGCTTGTGCATATCCACCCAGGACACTCCGTCGCGGGCCGTGCTCATGACCGCATTGCGAGCATCTAGCACTGCATTGTAGATGAACTTCTGGTCCGCAGTGAACTTGCCGTTCGCTGGGAAAGTGCAGGTGATGTCAGCCGCGTAGCCACAGTAGTTCGCACCCATGTCGAATAGGCAGAGATCGCCATCCTGCACGGGACGGTTGTTGGGGGCACCGGCATGTCCGTAGTGCAGGATCGAGGAGTTCATACCACTGCCGCAGATGCAGGTGTATGAGGCATGGCGACAGCCGCCCACCGAGTAGGAGTGGTGGAGGAAGAGCGACTCGCCCTCGAACTCCATGCGACCAGGGCGCATAAACTTCATCACCTTGATGTGGGCGTCCGACGAGACCTTGGCCACGTAGCGCAGAACCTCGATTTCCGCGGGCGACTTGATCACCCGACACTCGGACAAAATGGGATACAGCAGATCGCAGTCGGTCACATACTTCTCCTTGCCGTCGAAGTCCGGCGGCTGAAGGGTGAGGCCACTATCGCTGTTGGTGCCGCTCAGCGTAAGTATCAGCTTGGGCTCCGCCCTCTCCAGATAGACGTTGAGTTCGTCGACATAGAAGACCTCATCCACTTCGTACATGGCCTTAAAGTCTGTTGGACTAAGCAGCTCCCCCATCCAGGTGCCGTACTCCTCAGGGAATCGTGGCACAAAGAGAACGGTCTTCTTTTCACCCGTCTTGACATCGATGGTAAGGATGCCGTAGCAACCCGGTTCCTTGACCCCGAAAAGGTACTGGAAATAGGACTCCTGCCGGAACACGTAGTCCACGTCGGTGTTGTACAGGCTCTTGTCCTTGCCGCCCTCGAGGAGCACCAACAGGTGGCCCGTGGAGAACTTTAGTCCCGGCAGGAGCTTATCCAGGATCGCCTTAACGGCGCGATCCCTGTTGTCCCGGAACAATGTCATGGGGACTGCGTGTCCCGATCCCATCTGGTAAGTAGCCATCGTGAATTTAGGGAAGGCAAAGTCTGCTGACTGACTGACTGCACAAAGCAACTGGGCAACAATGTGGGCTCAACCGCTGAGATTAGCTGACCGATATCTACGAGTGAAGCAAACAACAGCAATAAATTAAGTGTGTTTATCAGTTATTGTGTTTTGTTTTTTTTTTTGTTTTGACTTTGCAATCAGTAGGACCGTCAACTTGATCAATATCCCGAAAAGTTAAACAGTTGTTTTTGTTGCCGTGTTACTAGCTCCAACTATCGATAACTTACGGATTTCATTGCCTCCGATATCTGGTCACACTTCGACGGCTTTTTTTGCGAATTTTATTCCCATAATTCTGAAGAATTTGCAATTTGAAGCGAGGAATAGAAGCTGTTTATGTACCGAAAAGCTACCGCCCGCCCATCAACGTCGGTCCGTGCTACGGATGCAACTATAGCTTTACGTATCGCCACCGCCGCTCTTCCCGTGATCTCTTTCGATTCGATCCAATGTCGGCGTCACAACGCGGCGGCAACAACAACAAATGAGTTATATCGTTCTGATCGCGGCCAGCTAATAAAGTGAACGCTTCGCGTGTTCTGGATTCCAATGCCCCGCTAAAGCTGACCTGTAGCAGTCGGCACCATGTCCAGTTCGGTGTTTACGGAGGCGCCCAGCGCCCGACCGGCGGCCGTTGACGGCGACTCCAATCTGGTTGTTGTGTACAGTAAGAATGGCGTTTCCTTTGATGAGCGCGCAATCGGGAACCTCATGGGTATGCTTTCGACGCAACAATCTCTCTCAAACCCCTAATCGACATTGCTTATCTCCAGAGGAAAAATCGATTTCCACCATCAGCGTGGTACGCCTCACCTCGCCGACACCTAGCATGATGGACCAGGAGGAGGCCGAACGGCTTGAGGAGCTGGAGCGATTCATGGAGATGGCCACGGACTCGGAACTCGACAGCGACAATGGCAGTCAGAGTGACGCCGAGGATGACGTGAGTGACGAGGACGTGCCCGACGAAGAGAATCAAAACACCGGCGATGAGAACAATACGGACTCTACGGAAACCGAGGCCGATGCTCCTCGCACCCGACGACGTCCCGGTCGCAAGCCGAAAGTCGTTAAAAAACGAAAACGCCGCAAGCCAAAGGAACGACCACAAATTGTGGGCCTCCGGGTCGAACAATTCTACGCGGACGGCACAGCCGACATGGTTGTGAAGAACGCACTAAGTAAATAAATCGAATATTATAGTTATGGTCAAAGAGTAGTCAAATTGCGTGTTTGCTAAAAAAAGATTACTCATGAAGACCACTCGTATATTCCAACTGATTTCTGGTTGCCATTTCAGAGCTCGCCGGCGTTTCTATTTACAAGCGGACGGCCGAAACGGACGCCCTGCTGGAGATTATCCGGAACGATCACAACTACACTCCATTTACGTCGCCGGAGCAGCTGAAGAACCACAAGAGGGGCGAGAAGATGTCCATAGATATGCAGGCCCAGGGCCGCAAGGTCATTATGCAGGCGCCGGGAAATCTGAAGCTGTTAAATGCCAAGAAGCGAGTTCAGGCTACGCCCTTCACTCCCCTGCAGGTGAAGGTTCAGAGACTATCCACCAAGCCGGCGCCTCCGCAGCAGCAGCAGCATATACAGCTGCAACCAAAGGTGCACGTAATTCGCAAGCCCATTCAGCAGCCCCCGCCAAGACCTACACCTGAGATTATCGCGAACAGCATAGTTAATGCAAGGCCAAGACCAGCGCGCTGCGTCAAGGTAATTGCGCCTTTGCAGGACTTTATCGAGGACGATGATGATGCCCAGAGCTCGGATCCGGCCGATGAGGAGAATGCCGACAAGTCCTATGACACAGAGGAGATGAGCGAGGAGAGCGACGACGGTCAGGACTCGGACAACGACAGGGATAGCGACATGGACTTCCAGATGAGGAGCAGCGGAGGCCGGAACCCCAGTAAAAGGAAGCGGGGCAGAAAACCCGGCAGACCGGCAGCCGTAGCCAAGCCAGTAAAACTGCAACCCCCACCTCCCTCCACGCCTAAGCACTTTCCCGAGGTAAAGCGACGGAAGGAGATCGTGGAACAAAAGGCTCCTCAGATTGGGCAGATCATAAACCTCCCTCCGAAAGCGCCGACTTCTGTTATTGCCTTGGGTAGAGGTCTCACCAGCACCTCGTTCCTCAAATTTAAATCCACCCATCCAGCACTGCCCATGCGGAAGCCTCGGCTGCCAGTAGTGACGGTTCCTGCCAAAGACCGCAGCTTGCCTGTTGTGCAGGTGGGACGGGTCATCTCCAATCCCGGGGTATTCACCAACCAGCCGCAGGAGGTCAAAGAGATTATCATCAACAAGAATATGGCGAGCCCAAAGGGTGTGTTTACCAATCTCAACAGTCTGCTGGGCGAAAACCAACATTCTTCCAGCAAAGCCTCTCCCGATTCACCCCGTCATCGTGCCGTAATGCCGCCCAGCACCCCGAAGTCGACTTTCAGTAGGCAGCCAACGCAGTCAACGCCGATCATGGCTTCGCCAATACCCAGTACGACGCAAGCTCCAACCCCATCCAAGGGTTTTATGCCCATCGGCGTGAACACAGCCCAGTCCCACAAGTTGCCCGCACAAATTGTGATTGAGACGCATCAAAGTTCCTCGGAACTGGCGGCGGAGAACGACAAGCAGTTAGATCTTATTAACTCCATTGTCCAGGACGAACTACTGAAGACGACGCTGGTGGAGCAGCCGCCGCCAGTAAACGCTGTCGAGGATATACCGAAATTGGTAAAAATGCTGGAGAGTACAGCAGCGGGCCTAGATTCGGTACCACCGCAGAGTTTCGCTCCAGAGATGCAGAGTTCAACGAATTCCCTAGCGGAGGACCAAATTGACATTATAGACACGCCAGACGAAGATGAGATTACGGCAGATTTCCTGCAGCATGTGGTCGGCCTCATCGAGGAAGACAAACAGTTTGAGGCCGAGGTGGTGAAGCAGGTTTTGGCTAGTGCCGAGCCAGGCACTCTGGACGCAATGGTGTCGATGCCCACAACAGTAGAGCCTGTGTCCCTGACGCCAGTCCCTTCAGTACCGGTAAGAGTACAACTTTTTCCCCTTGCATTGTTATTAATGGCATATTTTATTACATTTTTAGCCACAAGCAAATCTGCCTGTGAATACAGTACCTGCAGAACATCCGATGCCATCCATTCCGATGGCATGCAGCACACCCTCGAGAAGCTTGGCCACCACTACCACCACCTCTTCGAAAGTTGTCCGCGGAAATGGACGCATCATTTACCTGCCCCCTATTGAAGCGCCAACCACGCGTGCCAAGCGACGAGCTCAGTTTCCGTCAGCGTCGCCCACAACGAGCACCGGGGATCTGAGTAATTTGTCCTTCAGCGAACCGACACTGGACACCAGCATCCAGAGCAACGAGAGCCAGAGTGGTATTGGGCCGAAAAGGCCAAACCCCAGAGAGCCATCGATGGCCAGGCGCTCAACGGTGCCCAGGAGATCGAAGAAGCTGAATACGAGCCAGAGTCACGATCCCGAAGCTTCAGAATCTCAGGAAGATGACGATGACCCTAACAAGTATGCTTTATTATTTCACATTGCATTGTATTTTCTCATTGAAAATCGTTTAATTACAGGCTCTGGTGTGTTTGTCGTCAGCCGCACAACAATCGCTTCATGATATGCTGCGATTTGTGCGAGGATTGGTTCCACGGCACCTGTGTGGGGGTAACTAAGGCCATGGGCACCGAGATGGAGCAAAAGGGCGTCGATTGGAAGTGTCCAAAGTGTGTTAAAAGGCAGGAAGAGAAGGTGAGCCCATCTGAATTTTTATATTGTTATTTAACTAACCGCTTGTTTTTCCAGAGTCAACCACGCATCACCGACATGCTGGTCTCTAGGCCAACCGTTCAAACAGAGGAAAAATTAAATGATACCAAAGTCCCAGCCGAGTCTCCGGCGAATCCCAGAAGATCATTGCCGGTGGGGGTTACTGTGGCCACTTCACCCCTGCGTAGCCCAATGATGAAGCCAGCCAAGAAATTCCCAACAGGCGCGATTTTACCCCAGCAGCAAAAGCTGAACTTCATCAAGCTGGCGCCAGCTGACTCGAACTGTGTGCTCTGCAAGCGGCCGGCAGCTTCCAATTCTGTTTACTGCAGCGAAGAGTGCATACGAAAGTACGCGCAGAACGCTATTCACGCAAACAGCGCGGTAAAGGGTCGCCCCGACTCCCCGATGACCCACAACTCCAGCCTTCAGTCGCCCTTGAACCATGCCTTGGAGGCAAAGAAGAATAAGAAAAAGGATCTCTTTGAGGACATGCTGCGACAAGCGGACTCCGTGTCTAAAGTGGAACGGGTAAGTTTCCTGTAGATTCTGTTTCCTCATACATAAAATATAAAATACAAATTTATCTTCTATTCCATCAGATCAATGTATTTGAGCGAAAAACTGGGCGTGTGATCAACGGCCATCTGGCTCCCACTGCACTTCAGTTCCGCAAGTGGCTGCAGGAGAATCCCACCTTCGAGGTGCTGCCCTCGGGACCACTTCAATCCCCTGATCCAGAGGTAAGTTGTGATGCGCCACCTTTTACGGGTAATCCATAAAAAATGTATTCACAGAAGCACCAAATAAAGAGAGTTCCGGATCCATCTCCGCCCGCCGTCGAGCCGACAACAATAGTAGTCACGAAAAGACCCATCGAAGCTGCAACAAAATCTCTTTTGCCGACGACAAGTACTCCGACGGCGCGACCCCAAGTGGTACCCAGGAAGGAAAGGGAGAAGGAGAAACCGCCCAGCACCCCAAGTCGGTCCAGCGGTAAACCAGAACCCGTTCGAACCGGTATACGACGATCCCTCAAGGAGCAGCTCCTGGCGCGGATCAAGGAAGCCCAGACGGCGGAACTGACCTCAAGTCAAGCCACAACAACGTGGCTGACGGAGGCCGAGGTGGATCAGTTCGTGCAGAACGTGGAATCGGAAATGTTCAACTCGTTCGGACGCGATGTGGGTGCCAAGTACAAGGCCAAGTACCGGTCGCTTATGTTTAACATCAAGGACCGCAAGAATCGGACGCTGTTTGAAAAAATCTGTGCCAAGCAAGTGGAACCCAAGCAGTTAGTGCGAATGACGCCGGAGCAATTGGCCAGCCAAGAGCTGGCCAAGTGGCGCGAGGAGGAGAATCGCCACCAGCTGGAGATAATCAAGAAATCCGAACTGGATTTGCTGTCATGTGCCCAGAACTATGTGGTGAAGACCCACAAGGGTGAGGAGGAGGTGATAGCCCCAAAGATGGATGTGTCGCTACCTGAAGAGGAAGTCAACCAACCCAAGCAGCTTAACATAAAGCTGATTAGCGAATCGGATAACTCCATCCTGGAGCGATCCAGCTCCCGGGAGAAGTCTGGGTCATCCAAGGAGAAGCGCCACAAGAGCCACAAGCACCATCATCACCGCAAAAGAAGTCGTAGTCGATCCAGTAGCCGGGGCCGAAGCTCCGAGAAGCGTCACCGCAGGCATCACAACGAAACCGAGGCAGGCGGAGCAGAACGGGAGCATCGCTCCCAGGATAAAAGCAGCAAGGAAAAAGATGTGAACATCACCGCGGCCGCACCCTTGCCCAGAAAAAAGGAAGATATCGAACAATCCCCAGTGCCGAAGAAGACGCCAGAAAAGAAGGTGGACGCCAGCGCTTATAACCTGATCGATCAGATCCTGGAATCTGAGAAAACGGTTGAGCAGGCGGCAAATCTGGGACTGCCGGCCAAGCCCACACTCAAAGTGTTTCCGACGCTCCCAATCACAGCGAAGGTTGCCGAACCGATGGACCGGTACTCCCGCTATGTTCAGGGTCTAACAACCACCATGTTATGGTCCGGGAATCTAAAAATGATCGACGTGACCGACTTCGAAGTGGTCATGCACCCCGTTCTGGGCGACAGCCAGCATCTGAGCAGCGTGCTACCGATCCAACTGGACGTGATCGGACGCATAACCCGCGTCAATGTCTGGGACTATATCAAGAAGCTAAAGAAGAGTCCCACCAAGGAGGTGGTCATCGTGCATATATTCCCCTCTTCACCGAGCGAGACTTCCAAATTTGATCTATTCTTCGACTACCTCGACTCGCGTCAGCGGTTGGGCGTACTGGGGGTAGATTCAGATCAGATTCGCGACTTCTATATCTTTCCGTTGGGCTCTAACGACGAGTTGCCGCCAGCTTTGCTGCCAACGGAGCGTGTACCCTTCTACGAGGACACCCAGAGACCTAATACGCTCCTGGGTATTATTGTGCGCTGCCTAAGCAAGCGACCTCCCCCGTCTCTGCCGGCTTTGCCATTGCCTCCACCGTTGTCCACGGCCAACAGCAGCAGCAAGTTGTCGAAGGTAAGCATTTCAATTATCTTAAGTTAACATGAGACAAGTTTTTATCTTCCTAGCAGAAAGCCCGCAGCCCCGTTACGTTACCTCCAAATAGCCCCAAGCGGAAAGGAAGCACTCACTCCACCAGCTCGAAGGATGATGAGTTCGATATTGATGCCATTATCAAGGCGCCAATTGCCAAGCTTCAAAGAAGTAAGCATTTAAAAACATTTAATGCTTCTACATACTAATCTCTTCTTCAAATTGCAGCTGCCCCGAAAACTGCGGCCCCGCCACCAGTTAAGGATGATTCCAATGAACCCTACTCTCCGGGCGGCTCCGACGACGACGAATTCATGCCCGTTGCTCCTCCAAGATTGTCCAATGATCTGGAGAGGCAAGTGGATGAAATCAACAAACAAATTGCCGCGCAACAAATGGAAATTGCCGGCCTGCTGCAGCCTACAGTGAGTGATTACCTTTATCCCTACGTCCATTGCTCCAATATCATTATGTATACTTTTTCTCCTGCAGGGTTCAGCGTCCTCATCGAATGCAGTTCTAGCCAGCATATCGATACCTGCCAATCTCTCCAAGATCCTGGCCAGCATCAAGGACAAAAAAGACACATCGGCCGGTGTTGGCGACGGAGATAATGAATACAATCCCGAGGACGCCATCACCACGAGCAGTTCATTAGGTAAGTCTATTATCTTGGGGTGTCAGTAAAATCAGATTTGCATCACGTTCCATTTGCAGCAGCAGCAAAGTCGAGTAGCAAGGGCCGTTTGGCGCATCTAAGTGAAGCTGAGCTTCTTAGCATGGTGCCGGACAATCTGGCCGGCGTGATGCCCAGCACATCGAAGATCCGTCACCCGCATCCGCCGTTGCCGCCTCCGCCACCTCCTCCGGGTGTGTAGGGAGCCAGCCACCTGAAAGTAGTCTCTTACTAACCCGCGCGCCAACTCTTTACTAGTTATTAGTTTCGGAATGAAATTCACAGCAACGCCTCTTGATTTGAAAACGTCTCTCGCCGCCCCCATTATGTACATTCTCATCCAGCGAATTCGATACCATTTCTGTATTATATCTGGCAATCGGAACAATTTAGTTTTCAGTCCCTTTTCCCCCGAGCCAAAAACACACCACAACACACCACCCATTTTGAAGCTTATTATGTTCACACTGCAATGCTAATTTAGATTCGTTTTTCAAATTATATCTTAAATCGTGTACATTTCCTCGAAAATAAAAAGTGCTACGTAACATTTGTTTTAGGGATACGTTAAGCATAACGATTCTTTATTTCTTAGGCGATCTTAGTTGACTTCGCAGGGATCGTCCTTGCCGCTGAAGTGGGCGCACGATATCTTGGGACCGTTGTGCACCCGTGGAATGGCGATCCTGAAGAGTGTTCCGTGCGGCATGCATACGCATATCTTGTACTGAACGCTGCCCGTGCGCAGCCCCATTTCGGAACTGACGATGGGAATGCGCTCCATGTCCAGAAATATGCCAGTGCCGGCCTCCAATATAGTGGCGCCTTGCGTAGAGTTGATGGATACATGGTGCTCGGCCTGTAAGTCCACGCCGGCTGCGTCAAAGAACACGCCCTCCGAGCCCCTAATGGCTATGCGTCCGTCACTCTCCAGCACCAAGGATTCGTCAATGGGACTTGCAACGCCGCTGGCACTCACCACCTTCGCTTGCAGGGCCTCCACTCCGCCTGGAATGTTATACTGGGGACGGTGAGTAGTAAACAGCGGCAGCCGATTGGTCGGGTCCTTCACCTCGAACAGATTCGTAGCTTGGATTAGGATGCCCTCCTTGTTTAAAACAATCCGATCGCGTTCGTTGGTGACACCGTTGGCATTGCGGAACACCCGCACATGGACACCTCCGTTCTCATCGTCTGCGGCTCCGTCACTGCTAATAGTCACCGGCACATCCGTGAATCCGTGTATCTGGCCAAACGAGCTGGTCTGCACTCGCTCCAGTTCCGTTGAGCCGTAGAACTTGACAACATCGACCTCGGGAATCACTTCCATGCCCTGTACACCCTTTCCCAGACGCAGGACGCCCACAATGGTGAGTGTCAGGATCAGATTGCCCACGGTCAGGGCCAAGAGGATCACTACAATCGTCCAGAAAGCAAAGGTATTGCGTCCCTGGTGGCCGGGATGCAGGCGAGAACAGCTGTCGCTGTTGTACTTCTCATCAAAGTAGTCGGCGGTGTCGGTCTTGGAGTCGTCGCGACAGAAGTCCATTTCTGGAAGGGTTCCCCCAATGGGCAGGGTCACAGACAGTGCATTCTCCGAGTTGGCATCATCGGAATAGGACGGCGAAGGTCCCCGGATAAAGGTGTTTTCAAACGTATTCATTGTGGGATCGGAATATTCTTCGTTTTCAGTGCTCCTCTTCTTGGGAAATCGTTTGCACAATGTCTGTATCTAGTGGTAATAAAAATAGGGCAATACGTTTTTGGACATGCGCAGAGACCCTATGCCGCCAATTTCGAATGTTTTTATTGGATAAATAGAAATATAGATAACTATATTATTTAAAATGTATACATCTTTGTATAATTTAAATAATTTAGCAACTATAATCAATCTTGGGTACATGTATATTTATGCATCATAGTTGGATTTATTCCTTGGAAACTAAAAACAAATAAATAAAATACATAAAACAAATAAATTGAACGCTGTTATTTAGTACAACATATGTGTATATATGTATATATCTCTAATAAATTAAATATATTGCTAAATGTAAATAACTAAAAGATATATTTTTATTAAATGTGTAAACTTGTCTCATTATAATAGTTAATTAATCATTGTGAAATTAAAATTAAAATTTGCCGCGGACAAAACATTACGATCAATGATCAATTTTGATGATCTGAGTACAAGCAATAAACAAAAAATAACGTCTGTTTTTAAGTTTGTTCGGTGAACGGTCACACAGCACTCCCTTGAAATAGGACCAGAGCTTGAATTGGGTATTTCTCGAAGTGGCTGTTTGGTCACACCATCTGTCTCCATTTTTCAAGATGTCCTTTAAGGTGAGCTTTGCCAAAAAATCTGAGTGAAACGACCTAATTTCAATCGTCCACGATGACGCAGCCTATCGACCCGAAGCGTGACGAGATCCGTCGCTACCTGGAGCGCGGCAGCGTCCTGGACTCGCTCACCAAGATCTTCATTCGCGTGATCAAAGAGCGCCCGGAGAATCCGATGGAGTACATCAGAAACAACATCGGTGTGGTGCGCCACCAGCACGACAAGTACGAACGCCTGCAGCAGGACTTGCAGCTGGCCAACGAGGAGATTCAACGTCTGCGTGGCATCATCAACGACATTAATCCCGATATGCTCCAAGGCCACCAGCCTGTCGTGCCGGGCGAGGCGTCCTCGGACATTTCCGAAGCCGTCGCCGACCGGGCTCCATTGGAAGATGAGGAAGAGGTAACACAGCAGCAGCAGCAAGAAGAGGGGAAGACTAGTCAGGCTGCTGGAGAAAGTGCTGCAGACGTTGCGGAGCTTACCGCCGCCGTCGAGGCCAGCCACATTGAGGAGAAACCGGTGTCCACTGCGAACGAGAGTGCAGCTGCATCGGTCACTGTTCACCCCACAAGCGCATCCGTCCAAGCTGAGGCTAGCAGCCCCGCCGAGTAGATCTCGAAAGCACGCTCACACCAAACACATACCACTAGAAAGCATTCATCTAGAAAAAGTTACAAGTATTTTCCTAATGTAAATGTACATAAATAAAGCGGAATACGCTAAATGAAAGCCTGCGACTCGGCCTTTTTTATTTATTATGGATCTTTCAAATATTTATTGAAATCAGTTTCATAATTCATACACGTTTTATATCTTTTGTTTATTAATACAAAGGATTATTGATAATACATATTAATAATAGTTAATTTTTAAAAAACACATCTTATAAATGATACAGGGGTATGACGAACGGAAAAGCTCAATATGTATTTTTAACGGGCGGGGTAATGGAAATTTGGGTGCAATCTAACCATTTTCATGGACATGAGCACGGGTCATGTATTTTTTGTTTTCTTTTGGGCTAATGTGGACGAACAAAAACTGATTGATTTCTCTTTTAAATTCAAGGTCAAAACACAGTGTTTACATTCCTCACTTCTTGGCAAGCGTTCCTTCTGTCTCCTCCTTTGTTTAATGTTTTCCCTTTTCTTTAGATATTTTTGTTTTTGTTTCATATACTCTTCCTAAGGCCAAAGAGCGCTAAAGGGCCCCCGTTTCTATATGCTTTATGACCGAGACTGCGGTCTAATCCGATTCTACTAGGCTGACCTGTTTACCTAGTGTTTAAAATTTGGACAAAACGTATATTAGCAGCAGGTCTGTAGGTGTGTGCGTGCATGTGAGTGTGTGCGAATGGGTTGGTCGGTATAGATATTGAAGATATGCGGGGGCTGGAGCGGTTATTAAAAATAAATATGGTTTCTTTTAATCATGGTACTTGTTAATGTGATCTTGTAATTGCGAATAAAATCTCAATGGGGTAAAACTTCATTCATCTGCTGCGGGTCCAAGATGGGATCCGCGTGCCCCTGCTCCATGCATCATATTATTCGGGGCGGTGTGCTGTTGGGATAGGGTTCCTGTTTCGGTTGTGGTAGATTTTGACTCGCCCCGGCTGTCGATAAAAGTGACCAGAAAAAGAGATAAGGTTGCGGTGAGTGATTCACTTGGGGGTCGGTTCTTTTGTTAACTGCCCACTTACGTTTCATCCATGATCTGATGTGTTTCAAGCATTTTATTTCTGGTTGTAAGTGTGTTTCGGATTGGTTTTTTGGGTGTCGGTTTTGTTTTGTTGGTTTTTTTTTTTTGTTATATAGAAAAAGACTGTTTGTTGGGTTGTGTGTGATATTACTTTTTACGTTTATCTGCCGGCTTCAAAATCTGGAACGAGCACATCAGCGTGTCGTCCACTGACATCATGGCGCCGGCGTTGTCGAACTCGCCGCAATAGTTGGGCGCCGAGAAGAGCGTAACCAGTTGGCGCTTCGCGAAAAACTCGTAGCCGTCCTCGACCACCTGGTGAGCGCGACAGATGAGATCGAACTCGTGTTTCTGCAAGAACTTGGCCACCACCTCGGCGCCGAAGGTGAAGCTGACGCCGCGATCGTTTTCGCCCCAGCCCATAGTGTCCTTGTCCGGATCGGACCAGAGTAAATCGCACAGCAGGCCCTGATCAGGGACGTCCGTGGGCCGCATGATTCGACGGATCTGCTCCATCGAGGTAAGATCGGGACTCAGGCCGCCGTGGCAGCAGAAGATCTTTTCGTCAACAATGGCAGCCACCGGAAGGCAGTTGAAGCAGTCGGTGAACGTCTTCCATAGCTTGATGCTGTAGCGGCGCTTGCACTCGTCGTAGAAACCGTAGATACGGTTAATGCTGGCGCATTCGTGGTTGCCGCGCAGTAGGAAGAAGTTTTCCGAGTATTTGATTTTGTAGGCGAGAAGCAGGCAAATGGTCTCCAGCGACTGCTTGCCGCGGTCAACGTAATCGCCCAGGAACAGGTAGTTTGACTCCGGCGGAAAGCCACCGTACTCAAACAGTCGCAGCAAATCATAGTACTGGCCGTGAATGTCGCCGCAGATCTTAAGCGGCGCCTCCAGTTCCAGCAGGATGGGCTGCGAGAGGAAGATCTCGCGCGACTTCAGGCAGAGGCCTCGGATCTCGTTCTCAGAGAGCTGTACATTCTTGCCTGGCCGTGCCCCACGCACCTCCAGCAGTCGGGATATTATGCTGTCTATATTCATGACGTCACCCATGTTTCCGCCTTGCTGCTGCGCTGCTAGTGAGAGTTTATTTCCTCAAAAATGACTGCCCACGTAACTATTAACGTTAATTTTACGTTTTTATATTTTTTTATGTAGACCTGGATCGACCACTCACTATGGTAGAGCTGCAAAAAACGAAAATCGATACTATCGATGTTTTTAAAAATGGCGATGCATCGATGTTACTTCCACTATCGATAGGCCGATGAGAGGGAGCGAGACGCAAATGGTTAAGAACGACTTTTCGCCAGCGCAATTTTAAAGTGTCGCTGTGAGAAAAGAATACTAGAAAATTTAATTTCTTATTTGTTTTAATTTTAATTTTAATTAATTAATTAGTTGCCTAATTCATCGGTCAGGGTATATAACTTAATATTTTTAGTTGGGTCTTATAGTATTTTTTATATTTATTAGTGTGGTCACGCTGTCTACCGCCCACGCCCTTGCCAATTCAATTGACTGTTAAATTGGGCGCGTTCGAATTAATTCGATTTAATTGAAAATGCTTTTGAACGGAATTTTAAATGGATCCAAAGGTGACTCCGTCTATATTATAGCGGAAATTGGCCAGAACCACCAGGGATCCCTGGCAACGGCCAAGAAAATGATTTCTGAGGCCAAGAAAGCTGGCTGCCACTGCGTAAAGTTTCAAAAATCTGATTTGCCAGCAAAATTTACCAAATCCGCTCTGGAACGCAAATATGTCAGCGATCATGCGTGGGGAAAAACTTACGGGGAGCACAAGGAGTATCTAGAGTTTTCCAAGGAGCAGTATTTGGAATTGCAAGCTTTTAGTAGGGAACTTAACGTGGACTTTACGGCTTCCGCAATGGATGAGGTAATATCTTTCTACAAAACTAATCTTAATATATTATTTTCTGATTAAGTATAACAAATAATGTAAATTAATATAATTTTCACCAGTGCTCCATGGACTTCCTATTGGAGTTGAATGTGCCCTTCATTAAAATTGGCTCTGGAGATGCAAACAACTTTCCGCTTCTCAAGAAGGCATCTGGATTAGAACTGCCTCTGGTCATCTCTACGGGAATGCAGACCATGGCGACGGTGGAACGAATTGTACAGATAATGGAAGAGGCTGGAAAGCACAACTTTGCTCTCCTGCATTGCGTCTCGTCTTACCCAACATCGCCGAAAGATTGTCACTTGCAGACTATATCCTTGCTTATGCGACGCTTTCCGAGCGTGGTTATTGGTTACTCAGGACACGAGCTGGGGATATCCATTAGCCAAGCAGCAGTTCTGTTGGGCGCCCGCATCGTGGAGCGTCATTTCACACTGGACAAAAACCAAAAGGGCTCTGACCACCGCTGCTCTCTAGAGCCTCACGAATTGCGATCTTTATCAAGTGCAATTGGTCACTTTAAACTCGGGAAGGAGCCATCCTCTGCCAGTGAAATATTAAGAACCCTAAGTGGCGGTACTGAGCTGGAAGAAGCTCTCCGGGATGTCCATGATAGAAACATTTTGCCCTGCGAGCTGCCTTGCAGGAATAAGTTGGGCAAATCCATTGTGGCAACCCGCCATCTCAACAAAGGCCATCGCCTGCAGATGGCCGACTTGGCCATCAAAGTCAGCGAACCCAGTGGCCTCACAGCCGAGGCTTACTTGGACATACTCGGAAAAGAATTATCGGTTTCTGTTTGTGAGGATGAACCCATAACTGAGAGCATGCTTATTCTTTAGTCAGTAGGTTGCTTTGAAAAATACATGGGTAGGTGCTACATTAAGTTAGATTGAATATGAATGGGAAGCAGTTACTCGGCTCCTTCGTCACTGCCTCCATCGTCTTCATTCTCGTTCTCGATCATCTCGATGTCCTCTTCGATGTCACCCTCTTTCTTGTCCGTGGGCTTCTCGTAGACAGCCGACAGCGGCGAGACGCACACGCCGTTCCAGACGGACATTTCGCGCACGATGCTGGTGTTGCCCTCCATACCTAGGATGTGCTTGTACCCGCCATGGGCCAGCACACGAAGCAGCGTCTGGGCCGTGTAGCAGCACACATCCTGCTGCTCCAGAGTCATGGCAGTGTGCACCCGGATGTGACCCGGCTCTGTCGGATCGGTGATGCCAGCAGAACCAGGCAGGAAAAGCCCGGCGGAGAGCAACTGGAATACGCGTCGGAAGGCTAGATTGATGGGCAGTGCCTGGCGCGACGGGTTGTTCATAATGGCCAAGTGGGCGATCAAATCCAGCATCCAGGCCGACAGTGGAGCAAAAGCGTCAAAGCGCCGTGTGAGATCTTTTAAAATTCGAATAAGAACCTTGATCGAAGAGTGGTGGGCGTTCTCCTCGAACCAACGAGTGTGACGGATGGCAGCTAGGTGGCTCTGCATCAGCTTGTGGTCCATGTGAATCTCTGGCTCCAGCTTACGCAAGTTCTGTGGCAAGGTAGCAATCAGAATGCGCACCTTGGCGTGGACATTGGCGATGTCGAAGCCGCGCTCGTGCGTCTGAATGGTATGCTGGTCTCCCTTGGTTAGCACCTCAGTCTTCATACTGGCCTTTAGGTCGGTCTCCACTTTCTTGGCCAAGGCGTCCACCGCCTCCTTGGTCGGCAGTGTCTTGAGGATTACCACCACGTCGGCCACATTGTTGCCAGTAAGAATGGTGCCCTTCTTGAAGGAGCCAACCTGGCGCACCTCCTCCAGTTGCTGTTAATAAAGGTAATTAAAGAATTCTGTTTCTACTGGGACGCCAAACCACTTACACAAGTTGTCAGATCTCCAGGAGCCACCACTAGATTGTCCAGTACAGCCTGCACCTTGGTCACCAGGTTTCCGATGGCCGTCTGCTCGCTGGGATTGGGGCTCAGGTCCTGGTTGCGCTTCAGTAGAGCCTGATAATAAAGTTTATTGATTCCATTTCTTCACCCATGTGCGTTTATTGATTTACCGCAGTCAGAGCAGAATCATCCACCGCGCCGGCAAGCGGAACTTTTGGGAAACAGACCTCTGCCAGGGTCAGATCGAATGGGTGGCGTGGCACAAAGGTCTTCTTGAATGGCGGACGAATGCCTCCCCGCATGGGGCGTCCACCTCGAAGAGCTCCGCGGACCATGTTTCTGTGAGGATGAATTTTAACTTAATTTTCGCGACGCCGCAGCGTTTTATTTTTTGGAGATGAAAACAAGTGTGACTGCAACTTGGCCGGTAAAAGATACCATTCTTTTTGGGCAATCATATATGCTAAAATATACTAGAAAAATACGAAAAAGAAAAAAAGATTACCATTATATAGAAAAAGGGAAAATACATCGCAGGATAAAATCAACCAAAATAAAATATAAAACTCTGAAATTGTATAAAAATCATTTCGAAAGGTTTCTCGATCTTTTCAAGATTAGGCTGGCGACCAATAAAAGAAAGTTACAAGGAATTAACTAACTTTAAGTTATTATTTTTCCTTGAATTATAAATTCATATTCCATAAAAATCTCTCTCAGGCAATATGGAAATATAAGCACGGTATCCAGACAGAAGAAAACTGTTCCAAAGCAGTGAGAGAGAGCGAGAGGCAAATAGTT
>VNJU01004084.1:0-20046 GCA_008042675.1 Drosophila seguyi
GACTGTGCGTTTCTTACGGGTGGCCAATGTTCTTGAGTATAGTGAATACTCAATATGTGTGCATGCTACAGTATCATGGAATTTGTTAACAAAATTGCAATTTTCTTTAATTTTGTTCAGCTCGAACATATTCTCTCCTGATTTCTTTAAAGTTAAAGCGCAAATAAAAAACGCTCACCACGCTTGTTTGTTGAGAGAGCGAGAGTTTAAGAGAGCAAGAGTTTGAGAGAGGGAGAGTTTGAGAGAGGATGAGCCTACATGCCGTTTTTGTTGATGACTTACTGATTAATTTAGGTCTTTTTTTATCAACGTTTCATCACCAACTTGCAATCAATTTTTCATCAACCTTTTTGTGTGAAGAGAGAAAAAAGGGGGCGCGAAAGAGTCGGATTTGACTCGATGGTCGAAAGAGACCGTCGGCTCGGTAGAAGTCGCCGTCGGCTGTTGATGAATCGTTGATGACAGAGGCAAGTGGTACTGCAGGGTACTTCAAGACATTTTATCATATACGTTTCAGGGAATATACAGAGCGCAGAGCAGCATTTTTCCGAGATAATTCGGTAGTAATTCCTAAAAGTCGTTCCTCGGTCAGAATGCAATTCTTTTGACAGAATAGGCAGCGCTTAAAACGTCTTACAATATCGGCCATTATTCGAAAAGAAGGAGATATTCGACCCTTTACACAGATAGAAATATATGGAGAGCCTTACCTAGCCTTTTTGGACAGCGGCCCAAATAAAAGCGTCATAGGTGCACGATTAGCAGAGCGATTAATTTGTGAAAAAGTAAAGTTAAACACCATGAAAGGTGAGTTCTCACAGCGGACGGTTAGCGACAAACTGTTGCGGGCTCAATTCGGATTCCCATTACCTACAACGAGATTTGCCAAGATTTTGAGTTTCTTTTTTACCTGCTTTTAAACAGACAGTAATTTGTTGGACTCTTGGAAATCTTTCGGAGTTGCTATCTCGACGAAGTTCTCGATTAGTGAAATTAATTAAAGAATTTCAAGCTCATCTGCTCTAATCCCACTGTCGTCTTCCCAGAGAGCAAAATTACATTCAGTTATATCGTATTTTCTCGACTCTGACCAGGTTGGTTTAGGTGAAACTTCTTTAGTCGAACATACAATTAATTGACACAACCACTTTTAAGCCTATAAAGCAAAGGTTTTATCTGTTTTCACTAAAGAAAAATTATTGTGCGAGGAGGTAGACCGAATGATCAAAATAGGCGTAATAGAAGAAGCAGAGAGGGTTGGTCTTCGCCGGTCACCCTCGAGTCAAGCCAGGTAAAATTAGATTTTGCTTTAAGGCTTGTAAAGTCAATGAAGTTACGGTCAAGGTATCCCATGCCAATTTTAGAAGGTCTTTTAAGTAGATTACCTCCAGTGCACTGTATTTCAAAGATTGACCTTAAGGATGATTTTTGGCAAATTCGATTAGAGCCCGGGTCTCGAGCCTTTACGATTTCAAATCGAGTTTACGAGAATGCCTTTTGCCGTTTAATGGATGTAATCATTCCATATCCATTAAAGTCGCACATTTTTGTAGATAATCTCTTAGTCATGTCCTCACGTTTTGAAGAATATATAGAATATTTAGCCATCGTTTCTACGCAATTACGAATGACGGGACTTACCTAAATGTCAGCAAAAGTCAATTTTGTTTGCGCAAGGTGGAGTACCTTGGTTAAATTGTTGGAGAAGGCACGCTACAAGTCAATCCCAGTTAGATTCCAGCAGTGGATGAGTTCCTGTACCAAAGACTCGTAATCAATTAAGAAGGTTATTGGGAACGACTGGTTGGTACCAGCGTTTTCTCTCTCAATATTCCTCAGTCATATATCCCCTCACGGAAAAGTTGCGTGGAAAATCCTTCGAATGGAATGAATCTCCTCAATCTGCTTTCGAACAGATTAAACTCATGCTCTGTACATCACCACTGCTCATCCATCCCGATTACGAAAAGCAATTTTTAGTACAGTGCGATGCATCCTTACACGGAGTAGGAGCGGTGTTAGCTCAAGTTGATGAATCCGGATGTGAAAGACCTATCGTGTATATGTCCAAGAAATTAAACCAAGCGCAAAGAACTAGAATGTTTAGCGGTGATTTTAGCTTTTAAGAATTTCCGCATGTATGTCGATGGTCATGTTTTCAAAGTCGTTACTAATCACGATGAATCAAACAGACTTGATTGGAAGGCTTGCTCGATGGGCCATAAAACTGCAAAGGTTATTCTTTTTCAATTGAACGTGGTAGCCGACGCTCTCTCTCGTTCCTTCGAGCATTCCAAGGAATTAGTGGAGTTGGAAACTGAACTTTACCCAGAAATAAATTTAGAATGGGATTCGTTTCATTCAGCAGAAAACCGCACACTTAGGGATAGTTATCAGAGGTCGGGCATACCGGATTTTCGTGTGGTCGATAAATATATCTATCGCCGCAGTGCCAGTCATGATGAAAGAGACGATTCTGATGATTGTTGGAAATTGTTTGTTCCAGAGTGAACAAGTGATCAGTTCAGCGCATGATCAGCCAACATCAAGTCATTGTGGTATCGCCAAATGCATTGAACGGATTCGGCGAAGATTCTTCTGGCCAAAGATGGTGATCGATGTGCGCACCTACATTGGACAATGTGATATCTGCAAGACGTCTAAATACCCTACGAAAGCATTAAAACCTTCCATGGGTAGTCAAGCATCGAGCGAAAGGACATTTCAAAGGTTATACGTTGAGTTTATAGGACCTTTTTTACGTACAAGACAAGCCAATATCGGCATTTTCATTATTCTTGACCATTTCTCAAAATTTACATTTCTTAAAGCAGTAAAAAAATATATATCACAAGTAGTAATTTTATTCCTAAAGAATGAACTGTTTCCATATTTTTGAGTACCGGAAATAATTGTTAGTGATAATGGCCATGATTTTGCAGCATTTATATCCAAACATGGTATCCAAACATGGTATGCTCCCAAGTCAAACGCGGCTGAGAGAGTTTATCGATCAATTACCGCAGCGTTGCGGTCTTACATTCGATCCGATGAACGAGTTTGGGACGAATATTTACCTAGTATTAGTTCCTCATTACGAAAATGTGTTCATCAGTCTGTTGGAATGTCCCCATATTTCATAATATTGGGAAAGCCTATGATAACACATGGCCACGATAACAACCTGTTAGGCAATTGGCAATTGTTAAACGCAGACGTCTAAGGTTGCACCGAAGCGATCACTTTCAGACTATCCGGTCCAATATAGGTAAGAACCTTACTAAGGCCTACGAGAAAAACCAAAGAACTAATGATTTGCGATCGTGTCCACTTTCCTGTGAGATAGTACAGGAGGTAATAAAAAGAAACTTTGTACTAAGTAAATCGGCAGCAAACTTCAATGCGAAATTAGCACCTGTAGGAATGAAAGTTCAAATTAAAAATAAAATGGGTCAAAATATGTATTAAGTGGAGGACTTAAAAGGAAAAAGCAAGGAAAAGCTGGTATAAATGCTGCACACTTTGATTTTCTTTCAGCTTTTATCTTCGCTAGGCAATCAAAGATCAAACCTATGGTTTGAGGGTGCAAGTATTCGAGATCGTTAAAATTATTTGAATTAAAATCTGGCAGATCTGGCAGCCCTGTCCAAAGACGGTTAGATAGGTTGGCAGGTCCAGGCAATTGCTATTCACCCCGAACGCCTTTCAAATCATTCCTGAGTCCGATTGGCTTTACCGTAGCCAACTTCGCAGAATTCCTTCTCTTTTCACGTTGACATTGGCGACTCCAGACGTAAATTCTCTGTGTTCTAATAAATCAACCAACTTATAGCTAAGAGTGAAAATAAGTTGAACTAGGAACATTTGCGAACGATTGCGGCGTGATCTCGCCATCATAGCTGTGTTTCTGTTGGTTTTGGTAAAGACAACAGGTATTTCTAGAATATTCAAGTCTAAGTCAGCCCTAACCTACGTTTTCAGCAGATTTCAAACAGCCACACGGCGTCTGTGCCCTGGGCCACGTTGCCACACGCAAAAGTTGTATCAGAAGTTGCGGCCGAAGCTAGACTCGCCACCTGCGTGCATCTGAAAGCCGCAGGCGATGGTCATTCAGAAGCCACGCTTAAGGATTCTGCCAGCGCCTGCGACACAATACGACTGCTTGGTGTCCAAACCGGCAGCTAGGTAACTCTATTCAAGGACCATAAAATAGCCATATCGGCCGAAATCATGTAACCTCTCGGGATTCGAACACATGTTGAGGTCGCAGTGTCGTTTAACAGAGCCCCCGGAATTTGACGATCGTGCGGTATTTTCAGCAACTCGGTGCGCGCAAAATACGTAACATAAAAAGCTAGGCTGAGTTAAAGGCCACCTTATAGCCTCATTTTCGAAGTGCCACACATGCGCTGCTGCCTCATCGATACCTCCTCCACTCGGAATAAACTCCATCTCTAGCATCGGATGGCCTGAGAAAGAAAAGTATGCACGACATCGCCGGTGTTCTTTAGTCCGTACCATCTTTATCATCGCTCCATTAGAATCTTTGGAGCTAAATACACCTAATCTTCATCTCTGCATAAGTTACTCCACTAGCTGTTATATCCTCTTATCCTATTCTCGAAGTACAGCATCCCGTCATCTGCAGGCCTGTCGGCAACGGAGAAAAGGAGCTGATTTGTGAGTACGGCGGACCGGAATGATACGTTTTTAATCGTTGATATAATTGCTACTGTCTAATTACTATTCTGTAATGTAAAATAAAACAAAAAAAAATTCTTTCATTGAATGAAGTGCTAAAAATTGGAAATATTTCCAATTTAATCGAATTATCGCCATATCCACATGAAGTATAAGGAAGTAATCAATCTTAATAGAGATAAGTCTTCAATAAAAATATAATTTCATTTGTAAAAATTAAGTACTAGAATATAAAAAAAGGAGAAATTCCATTTACTGGTCGCCATGCAATTTTAACTAAAAAGAAAATATGAAATCTGAATTTGAAGGAAATGAATATCTACCGGTTCTTTATAGGAAAAAATAATTTAAATGAATATTAATATGACAACCTATGTGAACTAATTTTGTTATCTAGGGGCACTTAAGGTACTCACCGTCAACCTTCATATGGGTAGGATCAAATAAATTTCCCGATTCTACAGGTAGAGTGGGCTAGGGAAAAGAAAAAACCATTACACCTTCGTTATTCTGTTTAGTAAATGAAAATGCATCTTAAGAAAACAAGTCACCTGCTTTATCTTTCCCGTATTTACCTTACTGTCTACGAGATTTATTCATATAACGCATATGAAGAGGCAGCCCTAACGACCCACACCCATTTCCCTGTGCACTGCCGGAACCGTTGAGTAGACAGAGGAGCTGCCGAATCATCACGAATACGTTACACGTTACATCACGTTACATCACGTATCACGTTACAAACTTCGGCTTCCCGCAGCGGTAGCAGAAGATTTTCCGTTCCGGCAAGACGCAGTCACAGCAGCACAGCATTTACCGGAAAACTTCCTTGATGCACGGCTTCTTCCCTCCCGCTTCTCCATCGAATGACTCTATTACCATCTCTTCCACTTAGCGTCTGCTCGCCTTCTCCACTTCGAGGCACTCCTCCCGGAGCTGCTCAACGCTGTACACCCTCAGGGCATACGCGAACCGGGCAATCTCGGCGGTATTGGTGCCAAGAGCCAGTTATCCAGACAGCGCATCGCTCTTAAACAGTCCTTCACGGACTCGCCTGCACCTTGCCTGGATTCTTTGCTGCTTTCCGCAGCTCCAGCGCTGAGCTCGGTGCTGCTGTCTGCCGTTCCTGCACTGCTGTCCTCCTAGATATAATCGGCGCCGACATCCATCTCTACGAGTCCGCGTGACCTCGGAGGTTTAGATGGTGATCCTCCTTCTCCGGCTAGGCCTTGGGGTACACTACCGTCGCCTCCTGGCGATTGTTCGCTCCTACGTGCCCGTGGCCGCCTCCGGCCTCGCCTTGCATAGCCAGCAGTTGCTACAATTTTACGGCGGCTGCCGTTTGCTTCATCAATTGGACAACCTAGTTAATCATGCTCATTATTTCGAGGTACCCGCGGCAAATCTCCTCCTGCAATGCCCGACGGACATTGCCGGACACCGCCGCTCGATGGGTTTCATACGCTTGGGCCACCGCAGCAATCACCAACGACGCTGTATAGATTTGGATTCCACGGGGTGGGGTAGAGACATCCCAGTTTTCCCCGGCTGCACCGCCTGCCGCGCCATTTTCCTTTCCAATTTGTAGTCCCAACATATAATCCCAATATTATTCTATCTGCTAATCTATACTTCCTAACACTAAACACGCTTTTACCTTGCTCTTTCTAGAAGAAAAACCGCATTAAAAAAAAAAGAACAGCCTCAAGTTGGACAAACAAGGGGGGAAAAGGAGTGATGCCTAACCGGAGCCAACTTCCACATCCTTTTCTGCGTCCTCTGCCTACTCCGAGATTGATATGTTCTGCGCGAGCTTCATTGTATCCTCCAACTTCTGCTTGGAAGATAGGGCATCGGGAGTGCTTTCTGTCAGCAGCAGAAGCCACTATTCGGACTCATCCCGCTGCGAGCCCTTCGCTCGCCACCAGGCACAGAACAGGTCACATACTAGCTGGCGGGAATCGCCTCCAGTGACATACCCTTCTCTAGGAGGATCTCTGCTCTTGGGTGGTTACAAAAACAACATAACAAAAAATAAGAACAATTATATTATGGTTTAATTTTTTTCCAGCATCTCACGTCTTTCCGCTGCGAGCAATTATGTTCAGCTCTTGGTTGCCGACATAAGCCATCGATACGCGTGCCAACCGGGTCTGCCGGAACCACTGGGATTTCAGCCCTCAACTTGATTTTTTTCACCGCGTATGGGCTCGAATGTCTTTTTAGAGGACCTTTGCTACTCCACTCCTGGTTTCGTTTGGGCGCCATTATGTTACGGCCTGCTTTTTGGATGCTCACAGGTCGCACCATAATTCCAGCTGACTTGGAATCCACAAACAAAAAAACAAAATGTCAACAAAACGCAATATATTAAGCAAGTGAATACTATAAAGAACTATACTCGCTGTCTCTCGGACGCTGACTCGGGTCTTGGATGGTAACGACCCCTGGACCTGAGATCCGGATCCATATCCACTTCGCAGATCTCCCTGTGTTCCATCGCATTTCCCTGGCTACCCCCCAAGTAAAGACGTCTAAAAGACACTTCATCATTATAATATTTACTTGTTTAACCATATATCATACCGCTAATTTACAACAACATTATTTTCTACTTTAGGAATTCATCACCCTGGGCCAAAACAAACGAATAAAATAAGATGCAATCAAAGGTGCCATCTAGAGAGGACAACTAGAAAAAACACGAAATCACCGGTGTTACTGTACCGTGCTTCCGTGATGAATGGCACTACGTTAGTGTGTCTTATAACGGTAGCTTTCGGATACTTGGCACATCCGGTGTCACAAGCGCCCGATCCAGGGTAAAAAAACAGGGTGCTCTAGCAGCCCCAAATAGAGTAGCATCAAACCCACTCGGGAGCCCGAAGAAGCCATGGACATTTGTTTACTAGGCTCTGCCACCGATAATATCACCAACGAAGAGGAACCAGCGCCTTCTCGCCTCTCCCAATGATAACAAGCCAAAGCGGATCGCACTATCTGGCGCCACAAGCAAGATTTTGCGCAGACACCTGGCGAACCTTTGGAGGAAGCCAAAAGGCTCGCACAGAAGCCTATGGACCCTCCCAGGGCAGGACCCAGCAAGTGTGGCGTAACAAAAAAACGGGGAAGATCGGCCAATACAACCCCAGAAGAGGTGTCGAAAAAAAAGGCCTTGAAAACAACCGCGGCACCTAGTGCCCTGACGAAGGGTGGTCCTGCAAGCGTATTGCTTGCAACGGAGGCTCCAGTAGAATACACAGCCGCAACTGCAGCTGGGCAAGCTACTCAGGAGTAGTCATCCAAAGTCGCTGTCATGGCCTCTTACAGGGAGGTTGCCAGCTCGATGAAGATGGCGATTCTCCCTGCCGAATATCCCCAAAAGCTACTTACAACAGATTAGCTAAGTAGCATACTGTAACGAACAGGTCCGTTTAATAAAGAGTCATGGAACGAACAAGTCCGTTTTTATTGTCGGTCTTTATTGAACTGATTAATTATTTTAGCTACATTTGTTATATAGCTAAGCCGCAGAGCTGCGCTGACGGTGACGCCCCTATATTGGAAGGTATGTTATATGCGCCCAAGTCTTTGGCCAGCGTAAAAACGCTGACTCTGTATTTGTTCCGAGTCGCCAAGTGCGTGCTCATGTTTCATATGCACTGGCGACTCTTCACTTATTATATTTATTGTTGTTATTATGATTTTTTATATGTACGCATACTACATCTCCCTCCTTTGAGAAATAATGTAACATAGTGTAATTATTTCTGAATTTATTTCACGTTATACCTTTATATTAAAAAATATATATATTTTAAAATATAGCTTAGTAAGATCCTTAAGCCCCCTCCAGCCCCAACCCACTCGGACTACTGTCCAGAGGGCCTGGACCGACTCGTTAGGACCTTCACCGACGCTTGCAGCACGGCTCTAGATAGGTCCTGCCTCCGTAGTAGGAATGGGGGGAAGAATGGAAAGAAACCATCATGGTGGTGTAAGGAACTAGGCTGCCTCAAGAAGACCATTAGGCAGTCCTTCAATCAAGCCAAGAGCGATAACACAGACGCATCATGGCGCCTCTATAAGTCTAACCTGTCCCTATACAACAGGGAACTAAGAAAGGCCAAAAGAAGGGCTTGGTCCGACTTTTGCTTAGGAATCCAGGACTACTCTGAGGCGTCTGCGCGGCGGAAGGTCCTCTCGACGACGCCCTCCAACCCGAGCTTCGTCAAGCGTCCTGACGACAGTTGGACGACCTCCAGGGAGAAAACCCTCGAGGTTCTCTTGGATGCTCACTTCCCCGCAAGCTCCTCTCATAGCAGCCCAGTGTGTCGGTTAAGGTCATAGGTGTTTTTGTGTGCGTCGACGTTAGGCATTTCTGACATCTACGTATGTACTCTTTGACATCACGTGTAATGTTTTTCCAATGGTAGTGTCTTTTTATTTTGGCCAATGTCTTTGTAATGCCTGTATGACCACCTTGTATCGGATCGTCATTATTTGTAAACAGAATCGCTTCTTGATCTTTTGTATTAATTATCAGGGTCACCGGCTTCAGTAACGCTACTCTTAATTTGATTAATACATTTTTGGTCATTTTAATAAAAGATTCTATTGAAGTTAAATCAAAGATCTTTTCGCTCGGTGCCACTTTGAGTTTGCGGATCTTCAGCTTGCGTTTCATGCCTTTGGAAGAACTAACCTGAGTCCAGAAATCCATTGGTGTACAGATCGCTAACATCAATTCTCGCAAAAACTTAATTTCCATGTTTTAATAAACATTTGGATTCTGTTATTCGCAAGGTCACTACTTTACGTAATTCGAAATTTTTTATGACTCATATACGTTGGTTTTAGAAGCGCTGACAATATATTGCTTTGGCAAGTCTAATTGTTCATTTCCTGCGCAGGATTGCTTCTGTTTACTTTGATTTCGCGTAGTGACTTTTAAAAGGTTTGAGTTAATGCTTAGTTCGTTAATGGTTATTCTTGATAACGCATCTGCAACAGGATTGTCTTTGCCCTTTAGGTAATCTACAGTGAGCTGGGATTTACCATTGAAAATAGATACGTGAGTGGTCTGTGATCTGTTTTGACAGTAAAGTGCTTGCCATAAATATATGGTCTCATACTCTAGTTATTTTCACCTTTTGTAAAGACTCTTGATGCATATGCAACTGGAAGTTGGAGTTCATTGTGGCTTTGAGGTAAAACCGCTCCACACGCTTGTTTGCTTGCATCCGTGATTATGCAAAATTTTGCAAAAATATGAATATTGTAACAGAGTTGGCTGCATTAGGTGGCTTTTTAGGTACTCGAATGCATTTTGGCATTCATTTGACCATTCAAAAGAAACATTCTTTTTACATAATCTTGTTATGTGCCGTGAATAGTCGGCGGAGTTCTTTATAAAACGTCGGTAATAATTGCAAAATGCAACGAATCTTCTAGCGCTGTCCGTATCATGTGGGACTGGATAATTTTTGATGACGTCATATTTCTTGTCATCTGGCAAGATTCCTATATCTGTGCATTTGTGACCTAGAAAAGTCACTTCGCGCATGAAAAATGAACATTTTTTTGGATGTAATTTTTAGTTATTTTTTTTGCACAGTTTAAACACGTCAGTCAAATTTTTGATCTAATAACTAGTCATCCATGTAAAGGAACGATGGGAAGGTTCAAGACCCGAGAATGCTATAGTCACCATCCTTTGCAATGAATTTGATCCTATTTCTAAGCCGAAAGGTAATCGTGTAAAGCGATATAGCCATCGCTCGTTGAAAACAACGTTATATCTCTTGAATTTTTATCAAGTTAAATTTGGTGAAAACCTGACATTAAATCAAGACACGAAAAATATTTTGCTCTGCCAAGTTGATCTAGTATATTTTCGATTCTTGAAAGAGGAAGCTTATCAGCCAAAAGTTTTTTATTAATTTGACGATAGTCAATTAATAATCGCCATTTTTGTCAACTGAGCCCGGAAGGGCTTTTTTCGGAACCAACAAGAGTGGACTATTATATTCTGATACCGATGGTTCGACTATGCGATCCGTAATCAGTTTCCCTACTTGCTCCTGGATCTCTTCCAGATGGCTATGTGGACCTCTATAGTTTTTCATATACACCGTTTCTGTGTCTTTCAGCCTTAATTTTTGCTTATAAAAGTTGTTAGTTGTGATGGCCTCTGTTTCAAGACCAAACACATCACTGTACATAGTGCATAATTCCAGATGGCTATGCTGACTTCTACAGTTTTTAATATACACCGTTTCTGTGTCTTTCAGCCGCAATTTTGCTTATAAAAGTTGTTAGTTGTGATGGGCTCTGTTTTAAGACCAAACCACTGTACATCTTGCATAATTCCAGTAGTTCTGTTTTAACCTGGGGTGGAAAATTTTTAGTTAGTTGAGCTAGGACAGTTTTTTCCCAATGGCTTGGAGAAGTTTGAACTATTTTATAGTTCGAAAGTGATTCATATTGCAAGTTATTGATGTTAATGAATTGGTCGGTACTGGCTGTATTCATTAGACGGACAAATGCATTTGATGTTGTTGCAATTGTGTTTGCAACATAAATGCATTTTTGAATTTCCTGATTAGGAATCAATATGCTTTCCTCATTCGAAGTTAGCTCTATTTTTCGGACGACTTGCGTTCTTGCTGGTAAATATATTGAATTATTACCAGAGTTAAACTGTATGGGAACATTGATTGGAAACTGTAAGTTAGATGGTCTCAATGTAAAGCAATCCTCTAACTCCTGAAAATCTAATACGCAATCAAATCGTTTCATGAAATCTAAATCTATAATCCCATCGCTTGGTAGTTTTAAATTTACCAAGTGAAAATTGTGCGGGATTATATAATTTCCTGTCTGTAGCTCTACGGAGGCTTGGCCTTTCGAGTATATTACTCCTTCGCCTATGCCTTGAATACTAACTATGTTAGCCCTGTTGATATCATGAATGACATCGGAATCTGTTTTTAATAGGGAGATATATCCCTGTCTATTAAAAATGTGAGTTTTTTGGAAGTTGCTACATATGTTTTGGTATTATTATATTGGTATTATGTATTGGTATAATTACCTCGGTTATTGTAGCGCCGGTTATAGTTGTTATAACCTCCGCGGTTTTGGCTGCCTCGGTTATATCCACCTCGGTGTTGTCCACCTCGGTGTTGTCCACCTCGGTGTTGTCCACCTCGGTGTTGTCCACCTCGGTGTTGTCCACCTCGGTGTTGTCCACCTCGGTGTTGTCCACCTCGGTTACGATAACCTCCGCGGTTCGCTACATTATTATTGCCCAGTTGCGTCAGTGCAACTGTTCACAAATTTGGAAATTGCATCGTTCATGTTATTGAACGTGCCTGCCTCTGCATGATAAGTTTTTGGCTGATAATAACTCCACTGATTCACCTTTTACAGCGGCCTGAAGCTTATTTATGATTTCGATTATAGTTGCCTCACTGTTTTTTAGGTTCCTTGCGGACCCTTTTAATTTCGTTTTTATTATTGACACGGCCAGTTGCTCATGTTCACCTTTTATGCTGTCGACTATATTGAGAGCATCCAAAAAACTTCTCAAGTTTTCCGCTTTACCATCAAAAACTGGTATAAGCTTTGATGCTGTGTTTATAAATTCAATATTTGTCTGAGCCATTGTTAAATTTATATTTGGCCTTTTGACATCAATGGTTTCTGCTTGTTCGGTTATTGTTTCTTCCGAATCCTTAACGTCCGTTGACAGCAACATAGATAGGTGAAATGATGCCGGTGTGCTTAGTAAAGACGGGCAAAATAGTTGCAATTTATGCCTATCTGATGCACTAATCAGTTGTTCACGCATGCGTCTTAAAACGTCTAACGCTTGCACCCAGTTTAAACTGCTTGGTCTGTTTTTATTGTCTGAGACAAATTCACAGATTTTATTGTATTTTTCAACAAGTATCTCAACGTGTTTTATCTTGGTCTGATTTGATAATACAGCGCTTTTATTTAAGCACTTAAAGGATTTATCAAATTTTATTTGTATGTCTTTTATTTCTGAGAGCAGTCTGGACCATTCCATTTGACAATGTCATACGAGATCGCACTGACTCTAGAAATGAAGGGTCTTTAGGCGTGAGCACTCTATTTATTTTCTGGCCGGCAGTGACTGCACGTATAGTTGCAGTAAACACTGTCCAATGGTCCAGGGCAGTCGGCTGGGCACCTTTTTTCCCGTTGCGGGAGCGCTTTTGGGGCTAGAGGGGCTATAACTTCCTGATTGGTTACAGTTTTTATTCCCGATTAAGCTGGGACTTGCGGGTTTGTGTTTTGGAGTCTTGGTGTAAGAAAATCAAGCTCGCATTGCAATTTTTGGGCTACTGCCCACGCGGGAGGTAGTGTATTTGAATATAATAGCCACTTTAAGTGCGCAACTCTTTTTTTAATTTTATTCTTTACACCTCCGCGTTTACCCATCACGTCACTTTAATTGTTATGTAAAAACGAATTCATCAGGACTGCGTAGAGGAAAAGGTTCCATACAAATGCGTAATTATATAAATTTCTCTTTTTTTCGTTTTAACAGTGAAAAAGTAATTTACAAAATATTTTGATGTATTTATTCATTTATTTTATTTTACTTATATCTTTTTATTTATTTTTTTTTCATATATATATATATATTTTTTTTTTGCCATATATTATAACATATTGTTACCATAATCGATAATTTAATTTAGACCTTATCTAGGCCGTTTGCTTGGCTTAAGGCCCTTTTTGTGATGCATATACTATGTTTTAAATAGGCTTTATAAATAATATATGCACACATAATTGCAACGATTATTGATAACAATATGTTCGTAAGATTCGAATCCATATTTGTTAATTCGATCTTATTTTCTATATTTGCAGTGGAGTCCACTGCCTTAACGTCTAAAACCATATTCTTTTCAGTGCCATTTATGAATGGCTTTCCAGCATTTGCTTTACCTATTGATCTTGATAACGTATACATATATCAATTTCAAAAGATATTTTTAATTAATTATTAATGTTATTTATTATACCCTTGCAGGGTAATATAATTTTAGTCTGAAGTTTGCAACGCAGTGAAGGAGCCATTACCAACCCTATAAAGTCAATATATTCTTGATCAGCATCAACAGCCAAGTCGATCTAGCCATGTCCGTCTGTCATTCTGACCGTCTGTCCGTCTGTCCGTCTGTCCGTCTCTCCGTTTCTACGCAAACTAGTCCCTCAGTTTTGAAGCTATCTGAATGAAACTTTGCAGGCAGACTTCTATATGCTCTCACAACTATATAAGTCGGAACCGGCCGGATCGGACGACTATATCATATAGCTGCCATAGGAAGGATCGGTCAATTTTAATGAAAAAAATTATAACTTAGCCAATTTTTACGATATTTTCTAGAATTTCGGTTTTAGTTTTATCAAAATCGGACAACTATATCATATAGCAGCCATAGGACTGTTCGGAAAATGTTGATAAAAAAATCTAACTAAGCCAATTTTCCACATATTTTCATAAAATTTGAGACATGGCCATTTTTTTTAATTTTTAATTTTATCAAAATCGGACCACTTATCATATAGCTGCCATAGGAATATATATATCTGTTTGGCTTTGTTGCTTGCAACATTTTTCTCCTGCAACATTCTGCACTGGCAACATTTATTTTATGACAGTACCCGAGAAAGTGAAAAAGTCAGAACATTTTTCTTCTTCTTCTTCTAATTACTGCAAGGGTATATAAACTTCGGCATGCCGAAGTTAGCTTCATTTCTTGTTTTTTGTTTTAAATTATACTTTTTGAAAAACCTCAACAGTTATTTCAGAAGAACTTAAGAAAAAAAAATGGAAAATTAAATTTCATTACAATACTTTTGTTTAATTTTTTGTTTAATAAGCAATTTTTTTTCAAAATCCTGCTTTGTAACATTATAAATTTTCGCATTCGTGATTTCAGAGCGTCTGCTCAGTTAGAGTACTTTTATTTGAATGAATATATCATGCTGTCTTTGGGCGCAGCTAACCCGCACATGGTAGACTTAAGACTATGTATTCTTAAAGGTATATATACATATGCATATGTATGCAGAAGGCATGTGAATGTTATGCATAGCTTGACCACTTGAGCTGCAAAGTGCATGCTCAGCATTCTCACGCTCCGCGATCGGCTTATGTATAAGCGTTAGATCGTATTTCAAGAGCTGGAGTGCTTGTGTAATGGTTAGTGGTCCTTTTGTGTAGTTTATGCTTATTATTTATTATGACAAACTGTCACAATGTATTTACTGTACATATACGAAGGGTAGATACACTACAGCCTACTATTTGTACGGCTTTACGGGCCATACTTCTCATCGGGCAGAAAAAGTTTCACTTAATGTTACAATGTGTTGTGTAAAAACTAGTGTGCAGCGCATTGCATCGGGGGTGTTGTGCCACGCAGGGCAAAAAAAAAAAAAAAATGGTATATCGTTGTGCGCTCTCGGAAGCGCTGTCGGATCACCTTCCTTGGCCCGGCTTGGCTCGCCGGGCGGTGCCGGTGCTGGCTGCACAAACTTTCGTCCCTTTCGATCCTCCCACGCAGGCGAAGGTGGCGGATTGCTCCCGCACTCAACAAATCCTGCTGCACCTGGATGTTCTCGGCCAGTGGTTCTCCCTCGCAGTCGCAGGTGGCGGATTGCCTCCCGCACTCAACATATGCTGCTGCACATGGATGTTCTCGGCCAGTGGTGCCTGGATGAGGATGCCTGAGTAGGCTACAATTGGATAGTCTTGATGAGGACGGCGGCGATGACCCGGGGTCGCGGCGTGGATTACAGCTGCATAGTCTAGCTGGAGACTGCGATGACCAGAGTCGAGTTCGGCAGTTAATTTTTGTGCCGTAGCCCATGGGGGCGGTGTTTCATTCGTATATAATAGCCACTTGAGGTGCGCTATCCTTTTATTTATCTTGTTTTTTTGACCTCCTCGTTTGCCCATACCGCCCTCTACTCACTCAGTATATCTTTTTGTGTCTTCCGTCACGGCGTGGGTTACAGCTGGATGGTCTCGTGGTCTCGGTGGAGTCGGCGATGAGGACTTGACCAATGAAGGATGCCATGGCGGAGGGTTCTTTAGATGTTTATACTTGCTGCTGAAGTGGCCGTTGGCTGCTTGCGAATCGCGCTATACTATGCTTGCGTGCTTGCGCTGTGTTTTTTTTTGTTTGGCAAGTGGCAGCTGGTAGTACTTGGTGCACGGCGGAGTTGAGATGGAAACCGGAGCTGAGTTAGTTTAGGCAGCCGGTGTCAAGCAGAGCGGCAGCATAGTAAGCCGTGGCAGCAGGATCAGAGTAGGCTCTCTTTCTCACTATGTTTGATGTTCTTTAATTTGTTTCCATGTTCACGGTCGCCATATAATATAAGACCAATGAAGTTATTATTTCTGAATAGAGCAGGGAAGGTCCCGCTCTGTTTTTATATTCGTTTATTTATTTAGTCGGAGCAACTTGTGTCGCTCCGAACGTTTTTTATTAAATTGAATTCTTAATTTTTGACATACTTAGTTCTTACCAAAAAAGTCGCAGCTGCGCCGACAGCGAAGCCGGCAGCAGAGCGGTCAGTAATTATGTATCTATATATGCATATCAGTAAGCGACGGCGAATAGGCGCAGAGGTAGGGAGGAGGTATTATGTTCATGTAGTGACAATGTGGTCGCGCATGTCAGGTATGCAGACTCAGCACTTAGCAGGCCCATTGCTAGGGTCTTTGACTGGTTGAATAAGTGCATTAATATATTTGTATTTATGCATAACACTGAGTACAGTGTGCATTTGCTATGTGAACATACTACAACCTCTTCAAGAGCGGCGGTAGAGCTGTCCATGTCCTCTGCAATATTTAGTTGAGGAGTTAGCTCAATGTGGGAGCTCACATACTTTCTGTATTTCAACCAGTTAGTGTTGTGCGACGCAGCCTGCAGGGAAATATCTGGGCTTTGAAGAAGGGTTATCAACAAAGGCGAGTGGTCAGATGAGAGATCCGGTAGGGCCATGGCGCTTATTAGATCGCGTGGGATATTTTTTGTCTCCGCGAAATCGGTTAGATCTGGGATCTTTCTGGGGTCTGTGGGCCAATATGTGTGGGTACCAATAGAAACGTAGTCCAATTTATTGCTCACTTTTATAAGTGCATTGTACAGTTGCCTGTCCTTCGGAGTCACGAGGTGTGATCCCCAGTGCGAGTGTTTGGCATTGTAGTCTCCTGCAGCGATGAAGCGATCCATGAATTGACCTTCAGAGATATTAAAGCGAGATGGGCGGTAGACAGCGGCAATGCAAAGTTTACCGTTTCCCGACTGCACTTTCATGGACGTGGGTCGCAAGTGATTTGTTGCAAACCTTTGGTGAAAGTGGTGTTTAATGCGTTCTCTGATTAGGATGCCGGTTCCGCCGTGGGCTTTGCCATCCGGATGATCTATGCGGTAGAAGGTATACCCTCTTATATGGAAGTTATATCTTCCAGTGAGGTGCGTTTCAACATGCAGCATGGCGTCGATGTGATTTATATTTAGAAATTGAGTTATTTCAAGTTTGATTATTTGGACTGTTGTGCTACAAGCAACTGAATCACCATATTCTGGTTCTGAACAATGGTTTGCATAGTTGTTTTCATGAATGACATAAGTTCCATCATACTTTGTTGCATAGGTTTAAAAATTACTTTGCGGTTGCCCTGGTGTCTGCTGAGCGTGTTCTGGGTGTGGCTGGAGAGGGTTTTCCATACCTGTTCGTAGGGCTTCGGCGTATGAGATGCTCTTGATGGTATTTAGCGGGCCGAATAATGATCTGGCTGCCTTGGCGAAAAATACGTCTGGCGTACTTTTGGAGTTATAATACACATTTTGCGTATTTAGTTGACGCGTAGCTGACGCATGTCGCATCCGACTCTTCAGCACCTTGTAGACCGCACAGCCTCTGTAGTTTGCCGTATGGTTTCCTCCACAGTTGCCACATTTTTTCCCTTGGTGGTCTTCTTTGCTCTCGGGGCAGTTTAGGGAGTTGTGGAAGTCTCCGCAGACTGTCCGAAGTGTACAGTACGTCTTGGTGTGTCCAAACTCCTGCGAGTTTGTGAATTAAACAGGGCCGCTGCGTTAGTGTGGTTCTTCCACGGTGATCCTTCGGTGCAGTAGCAGCTGCAGCTTGTAGATCGGGCGCACTTCAACGTACTGATCTTCCAACATGTACAGATTTGACCAATCAAACTCAGATATTAAGTTATTCAGCGTATGAAAGTTGGCTTTCCGAAAACAGCGAACTTTTTTAGTCAATGGAGCAGCTCTGACTAAGTCAGCACCTAGAGGACCTGAGACGAAACAAAGATCCAATAAGCAGTTTAAAGAATTGTGGACATGGTTAATTTGTGCCACAGTCTGGAAAACATTTGAGACACCATCTGAAGACCAACGAGCTCCAGGAATATTGAAGTCCCCTAGAGTTATGAGTTGGTCTCCATCTGAAAGCCTTTTGGAAACGGCCCGAATCCCCGAAAGGTGTTTCCAATTAATAGGCTCCTCAGCCGATGGAGGGACATAGGAACATGTAAAGTAAACAAAACTACCTGGAAATGATAGTTTCACACAAATAAATTCGATGTCAGTGACATCGTCAAGGCAAACCAGTTCGGAGATAAGGGAGGCAATTAAAACTCCACCTCCTCGCTGGACAGGACGGTCAACTCTATAAATTGTGTACTTACCGGGAAATATCTCAGAGCTGAGGATCTCTGGTTTTAGCCAAGTTTCAGTAAACACAATAATCTGGAATGCAAAGGAAAAGCTGTCACAATACAATTTTGAGAGCTTACGCAGCTCTAGTATTCTGATAGAAAAGTTGGAAGGAAGTGGTTAGTTTTTTGGAACTGAGGGTGTCGAGGTGGTCTTTGCAGTGGTCTTAGCGTCTTGTGTTTGAATAGGGAGCCGTACTCCCTCTGGGCGATTTTCGGCCTCGAATTCTTTAACTACAACGTGCTCTGGCCAGAGTCACCGGAGCAAATCGTGTTAAAGAAGTTCGTGGCGACGCACATTTTAAAAGACAAAATGTCTCTAATATAAGAAAATTTAAAGTTTTCTGTTTTTAAATTTTCGGCTTGGGTTTTGCCTTGAATATAGGCAAGAACATTTTCCGATGCGAGGTCAGGGGCAAGCCGCGAAACAAATATTGTTTTCGATGGTGGAACAGCTGTGAGGGTTTTTGGTAACACAGGGTTACCAAAGGGCGGTAATCCGGCCTGACCTTTTTTTTTTTTACTTTGCATTTATTTATTGAATCTTCTCGTTTTCGAGACTAACAATAAGTGTATCAAATCTTATGTTATAACCTAACTAGCAGTCATATAGACTGTAACAGTAAAAATGGCCCTGACAAATTATGGCTGAGTTGGAAGATCAGAACGTTGCAGGCGGGTTCGGCTGGAAACCCGAGTCAAGACCCTTGCCAGAGGATTTGGGTGGGCACAGAGTTTTACATTGTAGGATGCTTTTTGCTTGTCTATTTCATCTTTTACTGCGAGAATGCCGAGATCCCTGTGGATGTTTTGGTTACGAATATACCATGGTGCCCCAGTGATAGTACGCAGGATTTTTGATTGAGCGCGCTGTATGATGTCTATGTTGGTTTTGCTCGCGTTTCCCCAAAGCTGGGAGCCATAGGTCCAGATTGGCTTAAGAGTGGTGTTGTAGAGCAGAACCTTGTAGTCCAGACAGAAGGGCGATCGGGAGTTTATAATCCAGTGAAGGCTGCTGGCTTTCAGTTTTAGGTGTAGTTTCTTGCATTCAATATGTCTACGCCAAGTTAGACGTCTGTCGAGGTGGATGCCGAGATACGTTACATCATTAACTTGGGGAATCTGCGTGCTATTCAGGCAGAGCGGAGGGCAAGTTTCTCTGTTTAGAGTGTCAAGAGGAAGAGGTCCTCAACAACGATCGGTATATTGTGGAAGATCTGCCAGATTACCATGTTACTCAACGACGCTATTGTAACGTAATGTCAAGCGACAATATGAGGCCAATGTGTGCCTTAATTCCAAACCTGGATATCGACGAGCCGATATATGAGTATAATGACGACGACGCCGGAATGTCAGGAGAGGCCGGGTGTCAAGAGGAAGAGCAGTAGAGAGGAAGAGCAGGAGAGAAGGGAGTCGCATTCAAAAGGCCAGTGAGTGCGGACGTGGGTTAGCGGCGGAACGATTCACACATTGTATATTAATTGGTCTTGGATATACCTACAATGTTATAATTATCAATAAAGAAAGATAAACATGAGTTCAACCTGACA
>VNJU01004085.1:0-67205 GCA_008042675.1 Drosophila seguyi
GGCGCCGTCACGATCATTATCCACACCCTGATGCTGAGCTCCGTCTCCATGTAGACCCGCACCACCTGCTCCACATTGGTGGCCACGAACACCAAATAGATGCAGCAGCAGCCCAGCAGATCGATCACCAGAAATGTGTTCACCATGAACCGGATGAAGCGTGACCAGCGATTCAGCGATGGCGGACCGTCGAGGAAGGCCTGCTCCGCCACATCGGCGAAGCCCATCATGGGAATCTTACGCCGCCGGCACAGGATGTGGGCGCACTTGACCAGAATGTGGACACAGTAGGTGCACAGGGTGCCCACCAAGAAGGTGGCTACCAAGCCAAACCACAAGCCAGCGTGGGAGAAGGCCATGGGCATGGCCAAAATGCCAGAGCCCAGGGAACCCTTCAGCAGGTGCACAAAGGTCTCGAGGTCCCTGTGGAAAGCGGGCAGAATATAAATTAATAAATATATTATAAATAACTAAGTAAATAAATAAATAAACAATCATAACATTTGTTATTCTTTTATTTGTTGATAAAAAGTATTTAAGTAAGAATAATGATAAAACTATATAGAGAAAGGTTCTTTATTTTTCTCGAATGTATATTCTATCTTCTTTGGATGTAAAACAGTTTATTTATAACTATATCGACTCCAAAATCCTTTAAAACCGACATCTGCACTTTAGGTAAATAAAATATCTGTCTATTATTGTCTAATCGCCACTGTATAATATATGCACGACAGATAAATAAATACAGAACTGTTGGGAGATGCCGAAAGGAAAACACCAGAAAATTAAGTAAAATGCTGTAATGCCTGGCATCTTAACTTTTAGAAAATATACTACACATTTTCCTCTTGTTAATGGAATCACTGGAAATGAGGGCTTTTCCCGCTTCTCTGGCAGCTGACGTAGTGCACTCAAAATCAATAAATATTTCGGCTAACTGCATCAAATTTTAAACACATATATGAGCTGGCCAATAATTTATTTGGTGAGCTGGCGAAATAGTACAATTTTCGTAATTTTCATTATTTTTCCCAACTTTTCTCTCACGCAATAGTGCAAGGCCAAGCGGATGCGTTTTTCTCTCTCTCGAGAAATTGGGAGCATTCCTCATTCCACATGCTAAACGAGTCGAGCAAAACATTTGTCGGCGCTTTTCATTTTATTAGCCCGTTCGTCCGCGATTTTCCTTTGCGCGATTACTTATTTTTAGTTTGGAAAAAAAGTAGTTTGCCAAAATGTCCAAGGCCAATGTCAATACAATTGCATTTCCGTCTGATCTTTTCCTTTTCGGTTTTTGAGAATGTGCAAAAGTCAAAGTCTTAGTCGGTGGTTAAAGGTCAATGACGCTGGTGGGGGTGTATAATTAAGGGGATTAGTCATTGAAAATTAAATGAATCGCATCAGCTGTTTTTCCGGGCTGCCAGGGGGAAGCCTTTAGAGGCTAGAAAAATCTAAATAGCTATTGATTTTTGGTAGACTTTTTATAATAAATCTGTTATTTACTATATATTACTATATTGTATCAAAATATTGCGTTGCATGCATCGAAAATTATAAGTTAGAGCTATTTCTTCATTAAATAATTATATTCATATTCATAAATAATATATACTATTTCCTTTTCTCTATTTTTGTTTCGACTATTTATTTATTTAGTTGAAGTAAAAAATATTTAAAGTACTTAAATGTAAATACATATTTTAAAATAGGAGATAAGGTAGACTTAACCCGCAAAGATGCTCATTAATATTTAATAAAAAACGTCTAAGTTTTATGTGACAGCTTATTATTTACTAAAAATTTTAAGAATATGATTTAAAACCCCATCGACTTCTGTAAAAACTCCCATTTACAGAGAGACACTTGAACATAATATTAATTACTATTTATATACTACTTACGATGTGGGATGCTCCACCTTGCGGTGCTCAAACGGATTGTAATTGCCATCTTCGGAGTCGTCGCCGCCTTTCTTCCGGGTTATGACCAGGGGCAGCGTGGAGCCAGCCGCCTGCTGCACGGGCACATCGGCCATGTCCGAGCGGATAAACCTGTCCGACGAGGAGTACATTTCAAACATGGTCGTGGAGGACTCGTTGTCGATGTTCTTGTACATCGCAAACGGATCTCAAAGGCCGGAGCCGTGACGAAAACGGAATTGGAAACGGAATCGAGGGATACTGCCGTTGCCTGTGGCACCGACCAGACGAATGATTCGATTTCGATTCGGATTCCGTTTCCCATTCCGATCTGCGATCTCTTGGATGGGATGCACTCGGGAATACTCACTTGGGTTGGCCGCCTTTACCGCCTTTGCCGGGCTTCTCGTTCTCACCGTAGCCCGCAGCGACCGTTGGGATTTTCTGCAATGAGAAATGAGAGGAAAAGCGGCCCGAGGAAAAGCCAAGTGAGTACGTTTCGGGAAAATGAGCAAGAGCAGGCTAAAGCAAACGATAGAAAGAGATTCGCTGATTATGTAAAGCTCTTCGCAGCTGCAGCCAAAAAAGAAGAAGGTGGAAAGGATAAGGAGCAACCGATAAATTGTGGCCAGAAAGCGGAAAGCATAGAAAAATACGCAAAACAAGATCAATGAACAAGTTCAATGCAGTTTTATGACACAAACTATTTGCTTCGATTTTGCCATAGGTAAAAATGTCTAAACAAGCGATATCTATCAGGTCCCACGCGGCGTATACGCAATATTCATTGCTTCGAGCCCCTGGAGCGCTGCACCTGCTGATGCTGATGCTGATCCACATTGGTGGTCATCACGCCCGTTCCACTGGTGGCTACCGGTGGCGGTCCTCCTCTCTTTAGGGACATCTTCAGCTTGTGCCGGGCCAGGGCGGCCCCGGAGAGACGCGGCTTCCGGCCGGAACCGGAAATGGAGCCCGTTGAGCCACCAAAGCTGCTCAGGCTTAGACTCTGGCCCCCCTCCGACGGCTGCGGCTCGCGGCGCGGCGCCACCGGCGGTTTTCCGGTGGGGGCGTTCAGCTTGAGGTCTTCCAAGGTCACCGTGTTGGAGGAGGAGCAGCAGGAGGTGTCCAGCCAGAGAGAGAGAGTTGCAAAGAGACAGATAGAGAGAGTGATGGCGACGAGAGTCTCGGCGCGTGACTCTTGCAAGCGGCGACAAGCAACTGAATCAAGGCGGCCAGCCACACGGCCAAACAAACACCGCCCCATTACCACCCCCATAGATCACAGATTTCTATTAAATCCCAACCACCACCACCAGAGGCTTCTCTCCCCAAGGCAGCGATGCTCTTGAGTGGGATCATGCACAGCAAGAAAAAGGTAGTAAGTTCCCTGAATAACTACCAATAGGTAACAGAAATGATTTGTTTGTAAGGATATTTTAAAAGTAAATAAATATATAATTTTAATTAGAGATACAGTAATTTTTTGTTTGAAAAAAGTTCTATAAATTTAAATTATATTCATTAAGGTCCCTTTTTCATTTCTTTCTGTGTACCATGTTCACAATTTGAATTTTTTGTTGGGTGCAGCAGCAGCCTGACGTCATGAGAACAAAACCCCCCTGTCTCCCGTTCCAATCCACACGTGATCTTTGTGAGAAAACAAATTAAAAAAAAAACACTGTCACAATGGCGAGGTGGAAAATCGGGGGATGTAAAGGGGGCTGGGATGGGGTGTGGTGCGATTTTTATATAAATTGTTTTGAGGAATTTCGTTCATCGTTCAGAGCGTCTGAAATAAAACGCTGTCGTCTAATGAGGAAACAGCGAATTTGTGCAACAAATACGTGCGAAAAAAGCGGCAAAAGCGCAAAACAACTGCTTTGTTAATTGTCCGTAAGACAGAACCTCAACTTGATTGGTCATTGTTTATGCTGATTATGTTTTTGTTGTATTTTAATCTTTTTTTTGTTTCTTTATTTTTATTTGCAAGTTCAGTGGCGCCAGCTGGCGTTAATTATGGGAAGCTAACAGAGCTGTTAATTAACAGAGACAAAGACCGTTAACGAAAGGTAATGTTGTCCGTAAAAGTCGCCAGATGTCGCTCTAAGTATAGTTTATGTGTATAATGTAAGTTAGTTATAAAGTCGCCAGGTGTCGCTTCTACAACTGCTGAAAATATATTTCGTCTTAGTTTTATATTTAATATTAAATTTAATGCTTTTCATTAAAGTAACAAGAAAAACCCTGCGCTTTTTAATAATTTCTGACTTTCGAATAATGCACATATTTTTGCAATTTATCAATACACTTAAAGCTAAAAATCAATACAACATTTTTTTTTAATCTGTAAAAACCCAAAAAGTTGCAATACAAATAGGGAAAAAACTAACCGCTAATATGTGAACCACTTAACATTATACTGATCTCGTGCTCACGCCCCATTGCCTCATTCCCCACGAGACTGAAAATCATTCAAAAATTCCGCCAAGTATTTATTTAGATTTTCGCAGAATAAAAATTCTCAACATTCAGTTTCTCTCCGCTTCAGATAACATCAAGCTATAAACGGTTATTTAATGTCGTATTTAGGCAGAAGGCAGGCTTCCGAGTGCGCAAATGCAAAGGAAAACAGAATACAAAAATAGATTCCAGGGGAAGCGAAGTTTCTATACCCTAGCTAAAAATTGTAATCGTTTATAACTAAGTCAAAAATGCATTAATTTTAATTGTGAAAACTTTTCTGTGATAGTCTTTATTAAATTAACAAACCAGCATACAAAGTTTAATATTTAAAAAATTAAATTTTTTTTTAACTTTTGACTATTTTAATTATATAACCTCTTATAAATTAAAAAAAAATTGGTCCAACATTTCTTTCTGCCAAACATGCCTAATTCAACTCGTTTTTTAATGCTGATCAAGAATAATCAAAAAAGCATATCTTTATAGGGTCGGAAATGACTCTTTCACTGACTAAAATTAAAAATGAAAAAACGTAAAGTTGTAATTTGTAAATAGTTGGAAATTATAAAATAGATCGAACAATAATTGAACAGCTGCCGGGTTGACTAATTGCCACAAAGCACCACTCGGCCAGTTCGTCAGTCTCTGGGTTATTCAATCTCTCAAGTGCATGCTCCAATTTAACTCAATACACTTAAAAAAAGGAAGGAAAAAAACCCTACTGAATAGGTTCAAGTACAGGTATTTTTAGCTCTTAGTTTTTCCCGCCTTAAATTTCAATACTTCCAAGATTTTAAAACAGACCTTGTAGGTAGGTAATCATAACTGTCGTCTCAGAAATACTTTGTAAATCCCCTAAGCCGAATTCTCCACACGCCCCTTCCTGTCACCCTTTAAATCTTAATAAATTCCCAAATTTATTGCCATATTAGGGTGCTTATTTTTTAGTGCCTCATGTGCAAACCCAAAATCACTTACTGCGTTGCACTTTTTATTGCATTCTAATATCGTGAGTTCCGCGGACTGGCGGAAAAATAAACAGAAACGTGTCGATGGCAAAGAATGTAAACACAGAGTTGGAGCAGTTGGGGTTTCATTTCAAGGGGGGGTTGTCCGAAGGGTGGTGGGCATTGCTGTACATAAAAGGGGGGCCAGCGAAAGGGCGAAGCAGCCCCAGAACAGCAACACGTGTCGCTGGCGCAACTCAAGTTCAAAATGGCGTCAAGTGCAGTTAACATTGCAAAATGTGTGACGAATGAGGGACAAAAAAAAACGAGGGGCAGGGAAACTGCATTGATAATGAGAGAGAGAGTGATAAAGAGCAGACCAAAATTATCGGGAATATATAAATAGAATTTGGTTATAAAACATAATTTATAACCTTATATATTATAAATAAAATATGACAAATAAAATGTTTGAAAAGGTTTATTTTAACTTTTACACAGATAAAACGAGTTATTTAATAGAGTAAACATATATAGAATTAATATTTTATAAAAATTTATATAAGCCGTTTAATATCATTGGCAACAAGAATAGGCACAGAAATTTTTAAGAACTAATTTTAAAACAAATAAATTTCGCTTAAACTTACATCAAAAACTGAATGATATTATCAAGAAAACATATAACGAATGTGATCTTTTATCATAATTAATACCCTTTAACATTACTATTAATTATTGGTAACATAAAAAGACCCTAAAAAAATACCTTCTTAGGCATTTCTGTTAGAAAAGGTTTTTAAAAATTACAATTTTCGTTAAGACTGTATTACAGCAAAAATAAGAGTAATTTTATCAAGAATATATTCATAGAATTTGTTTTTAAAACATATTAATTCAACAACATAATTCAAATCAAACAAAAATAAATTAAAATTATATGTGCTAAGTTTTTACTAGATTTGAATAATAAATTATGTTGGAAATAATGCAAAAATAATATAATATATTAATATCTTCACATATTAAATATATATTAATATCTCAAATACTCTTAAAAAATAGTAAAATTCCCATACATCCCATTAACGAAGCGTGCAAGCCCATATGTATAAAAAACCATTATATAAAACCGAATGACAACCAATTTCACACACGAAATGATTATAGAATAAACACACACAGACATACAGCAACCTATCGATTTTGTATTTGCATTTCCGCCCAATGCGAAATACTTATCTTTCTCACAATTAGCCAAAAATAAATAATGCAATCATGCATGTTCTGGGAATGTTTGGGCTATTAAATATTAGATAAGAGGCGTGATTTCTGGAACTGCGCAAAAGTTTCAAAACGCTGTAAGACCCAAATAACCAACTGCCATCAGTGGCTGTCATTCACCGGGAAGGGTATAATTTATGGCAGGTGTTTTCCGATTTCGCACGCTCCTCCGACGATAAGGAAGCCTATTAATTAGTGGGCGCTATCTTTAGAAAATCTCAGTAGCTTACAGTTACAAGATTGTGTGACTAATCTGGAGAGGGTGACGTCTTTGCCCGGACATGACGATTACCAACGCCTTTCCCTAACCCTTTTCCGCTTCCAGAACATGGCCAGTGACTAAACCGGAGTGAGGAGAAATGCCGCATTCTAAGGTGCACAGGTATTTCGTGTGCTTTTCTAATTAAAATCGACGACAATGGGTGGTGAGTGTGTATTGCCCCTATATAGCGGCGATTCGATTCGAACTCCGTAGCTGCCCCAACCTGGCGTGCCATTGAACTTATGTAAGCGAAAAAGTGGAAATAGAAGTGGAAACCGAAGCGGCAAACGAAACGAGAACGAAAACGGCAAACGACAACAAATTGCAATGGAAAATTTTTATATTTTTGTTTGCAAAAAACTAAAACGAGTGACAGAAAATTGCATTTGGCGGCAGGCGGCAGACAGACGCAACAAAAAAATACATGAAATATGCAAGCTGCAAACTGCAAGCCGAGAACTACTAATTTGACATCAGGGGGAAATCACGTGGTCGAGGGTTCAGTTCCCCTGAAAAAGTTATTAGCGTAGCAATCGGACAGAGCCGACAATAAACAGAGATCTATTTGCCCAAATGCGCCCATAGAGTTAGCCCCACACGCTCTCTGAGGGGATGAGTAACAACGCCTGCTGGCGCCTGCAATTACCGGCAATTGTCGATAAGATATATAGGGTATGTTTCTATATCTCTACGAATCACGAGTACTCTGAATAGAGATATAGATGAGTTGCAAAGTCTTCACTTTTAACTGGTAAATTGAAACGCTTCCGCTTCGTGACATATTTAATTTGAAATAGATTTGATAGATTGATTCATCATTTTATAGAGGGATATGTGTGGGTCTTTTGGAAAGTCGTGAGAAATTCAGAAAATACAAATATTTATATATTTAAATATATATTTTTAGTAATAGATACATTTCAACGAAAGATATCTAAATATATGAAACAGTAGATCATGTTAATATATTTATTGTTAATATATTTATAACATTTTAATATTAATTAGTTTATAAGACCTGACAGTGTCAGAAGAGATAAGTAAAGTGACTGATAACCGAGACACAAATTTGTATAACACAAGTTGTGCTGACATTTACAAATTACATTTTTCTAAATACATATTTATAAATATTATCACTCATTATACATCCCATATCCCATATATTTAATATATATTATTAAAATATAATGTATATTATAAAATTATATATTTAATATCATTCAAAATTTTCCTACACTATTTTTCAGTTCTCACGTTAAAGATATTCTCCGTTGTACATTATTATTTAAGAACTTCGTGTGATCTAGTTTCCCTGCCATTTAAAGCCTTTAAATAGTGTTTCTATTTTAAAGAACCATGAACAAATAAATAAAACAATTATTAAGTTTTTAAGGCAATGACTTATGGCTTTTTGACAAAATAATTAGAAATTTTAGTACTAGATTTTATTGACAGTCGTTTATTTGGTTTTCTTTCATGTTATGGAATGACACAGCTTTGCAGTAACTAAATATTCCACTGTAATATAAATATATACACAAAGAAAACATTTTTTTAAATACTGAGAGTTCCTTAGCCTTCTTTTCCCAAACATAAACTCTACCAATTAATAAATATTTACAGTCCCGCGGATATTGCCCCTGCTAGCCAATTAATTGTTATACCCAATATGTAGCATAAGCCTTTGCGAATCGAAGACGATCCAGTTTGATCGGCAATTCCACAGTTTGATCCAAATAACATTACAACCAGTCACGGCGAAATTGGATCAGTTCGGAGAGTATTGGATTTATGAGATGGCATAAAGTGGATCGATCGCCGACTCCCCAATTTCCAGAACAAAGTCCCAGCGATTGATTTCACCTGTAATGCTATAACCCAGAGGGGGACCCTATTGGAGAGGGTCTCCCTGCGCTGGAGTACTTTGTGGTTTGGTTTCAAGTGCAGGCTGACGCAATATATTGCAATATGGAGTGACTTGGGTCTAGAAGAATATAGAAAATAGAGAAGTAGAAGTCGCGAGCGGCCACACTCCCCGCTGCCAGTGGAAAGTTACCGAGTCTGAAATCAAAAACCAACGGCAGCTCAAATTTTGTGCCAGAGCAAAAAATAAAATGTAAACTCTGCAAATTCAGCGAATTCCGCATTTTGTTAACTTTGGCGCTTGCGCAGCAGCCAAAAAATAAATAAAGTAAAATATTCGAGAATATTCCGCATTAAAACCATTCCATATCGTGAACTCGAAACCCCGAAAAACGCTGACATAGTAGGTAGAAAAATATATACATATACAACCGGCTATAACCGGTAGCCCAAATGCCCTAAACACACTCCGCTGAAAGGAAAAAGAAAACCCATAATGGGCAAGTCCGGGCATACATAAAAGTGCAGCACGGCGAGTGGAAAATTCCACTGGGACAGGAACAATTGGGCCTAGAAGAGCGAGGCGGGGGTGGAAAACTGTTTGGATGGATGGTTACTCATAACAACACACACCAAAAACTACAAAGAGTACAAAAAAAAAGGTGAATAAGGAAAGAAACGCCGAAATCATCCCCGAAATTAGGCTTCGGTTTGTTATCAATCCAAACAAACATTAACCCAGAGAGATTTGCATAAGCAATCAGTCAAAGGAAAGCAACTATAAAGCAAGGCGGGCAACCATCGATCAATAAATAAACAAGGCATTAGCGGGTTAAGTCTGCGGTCTGCGACTCCTGAGGTGTCACATCATCACATGTCCCTGGATGAGGCCTCTAAGCCTTTATGCCAATTTAAAGTCCCGACAAGTCTTTGGAAACTTTTACCGCCGGCAAGCTATTATCGTTCGGCCAAATGATATGCATATATATCAAAATTTGCAAGAATTGCGATGATATCACAAAGAGAGGGGATTTTATAGATAAATATCTAAGGGGTGGGAGTGTAATAGGAAACGAGGATTATTAACTTTAAGTGGAATTTTAAAGGATTTAGTTGTCAAGTTGTAAGCCTTATTTCCTTTTTTCTAGTCTGCGTTTCTTGTTTAAATAAAGAAGTTTAAATATTTATAAATGTAGAGTTACATTTACAGTTTATTCCAAAGGGAATTCTTAAAGGCAATCATACATATATTTCTTCTAGAAGCTTCGACTGAATCGTGAAATAACGAAATAACATGAAATTCTTTTTTAAGTTTATTTATTTTAAGCTAGAAACGTTCTCTAAAATAACTAACTAGAAAATAAAAGAAAACAAGGAAGGAAGAAGGAGAACTCCTTAATTTAAGAAAACTAAAATATTCCGTTGACCCTTAAATCTCAATAAATAACTAATCAAAGCACCACTAAAACTTAATAAAGTCTTCAACAAACATAAAAAGTAAAATCCAAAAGAAACGAAAGCGGAAAATCAAGATAGAAATCCAAAGAGAAGAAAGGATATATCCTTTTAAAATCATACAAAACTTTACTTACAGTGTACTCAGTGGGCGCCAGCGGCGTCCGCGAGTCGCTCTTATGGAAACTCATAGCGACGATAGTGATAATGGTAATAATGGAAATAGTTATCCTGTATTAGCCGATGCAGGATCAGGCCGTTGGGGGCTACGTTCCTGGTGCGCGGAATGACACTCGGCCACCGAGTGGCGGCTGGCCGGATCCCAAGCACTTGTTACGATACAAAATAGAATTTAATGGGATAGATTTAATAGCAATGGTTGGGGCACGGCTGAGAGTGGGATTGGAGTTGGAGAGTGGACAATAGAAAATGCAATATTACTAATGCAACTTGCGAGAGTGACCGTGACCGTGACCGGAACTGGGGATCGAGGAGTTCGGAGATTTCATTAATTGCGAAATTCGAGGTATTTATGATGCTCTCTTTTCCTATTTCCGATATCAGATTCGATGCGTTGCGATTCGATGGAGTTGCGATCCGAGCAACCGCGCGGCTTGACAAACAGAACAAGAATGCCAACCTTTTCACTAAAACTGGCGAGTAAGACCCGCCAGCCGATTCCCATTCCGATTTCCCGAAGAGGAAAGCCATATAGTGCGGCGCGGAAAGCGAAAGAGACAGCCGAGCCGAACCCAGCCGAGGGTGAGAGTGAGTAGGTGTATGAGTAAGTGAGAGAAAGAGAGCTCTCGCATTTTCCGTTGCCAGTTTGAAACATTTTTTAAATTTATCTACGATTTTCAAGTTTTCCTTGGGGATTGGGCAAGCTATAAAAGGAAACCTGTCGCAGTTTTTATGGGATTTTTAGTTCCGCTCGAAATATTAGGCGGTGACTTATAATGCGTCACAATATGCATTAAATATCGGTTCTGATAAAGCTACACAAAGGGAAAAGCACAGAAAAATATGAATTTATATGCTTGGAAATTTATTTAATGCTTTAAATTTATAGTGATGCAAATTATTATTATAAAATATATTATTTTGTAATTTATATATGGGTAAGAATTAGGATTAACATTTGAATATACCAATTTCTTTTTATGAAAACTAATTTAAATAGTAGTAACGTATTATTTAGGCTGTAAGCCATTTATTTCTGATATAGTTATTGTCTGAAATTAACTATAAATATACATGTTTTAAATTTTTTATTTTGTAATAGTTATAGAGTCATCTTAAAGAGACTAAAAACTGAAATACATTTTAAGTTTTTAATATGTATTTCTGTTTTCTAATTGATGTATATTTTTGAGTTAATTAAAGGTTGATATTGTATTCCTTTTAGTTCTTCACATTCTTACAATATAAGATTAAACCAACAAAGATTAATTTGTAGATTCATGTAAAATATCTCAAGCCCCAGGATGATGACAAATATCTCTAACAAATAATTTTCCATGCCAGCAAATAATAAGTGAATCAGTTTCCCAAAAGCTCAAACACCCCAGATAAGACCCATAGATAACTGAAATGGCCGGGAAAACTGGAATAGTCCGCTAATTAATTGGCGATAAGATTCGCAGAGATGACTGCCTCCGAGTGCCTTGCCTCAATTAGTTGCCAATTGAAACGTGCGACCTCCCCGGGGTGAGCCTCAAAGAAATTCATTTTTGATTGCCAAAAATACACGCCAAGGCTGGAAAAAGCAAGAAACGAGCGGAGTGCGAATCAGTCACTTGCTTAAAATTAAAATCAATTTGATTTCTCATTTCATATCTGCGCCGCGTTTATTTACGGGGTAACTCGAAACGTGCGCCAACTGCAGCAGGTCTGATGTTCCGTCTGCGCCCATAAAAACTCCCCTCTTGCTCCTAAGCCCCTCCGTGAAACCGGATCGAAGCGGTTCCGTTCCTGGCCCATTTGATTTATGGAAATATTCGCAATTTTCCCGACAAGCTGGCAAATTCCACTCAAACTTGACCGAGTTCGGGCATCTGGGCAAGGGATTAGATTGAAGCGACCTTGCATTGGACTTAAATCAATGCATCAATGCATAATTGAAAAATAATTTATTTAAATGTCAGTTTAAGAATTTGGGTCAGGTCAGGCAAAGGTTTTAATTTCATTTTTTTTAAGTAACCAACGAAAAATGTGAATTTTAAAAGGCTTTAAAAATCATGTGGTCTACTTTTAGGAGGTCTCGACAGAGTCTCCCTCTGTTGGCTTCTGGCTCGAAGCCTCACTGGGCAGAGCAGGTGCTAGGTGGCGTGCTAGTAGCAATGCCTGCTGCCTGACATTGCTCATACGCCCCACAGACCGAAAATAAGCTGAAAAAAACACTTAAATTGGTATTATATTCGCAACGAAATGCTCTCCTTAATTTGTGTGACCTCTGCTGCCGATCTCCGCGGATTTAGCTACTTAACTTATAGATAAAAATAAACACAAGTATCAAGTGCAGCTTTCACAGAGCAAAATCAGAATCAAGTCGTACTTGAAAGCTAATTTACGGCAATCTCAATCCCCGTGGCAGTTGACAGGCGCGTTATTTAAGCAATTTGAATATGCAAAAATAAAAGACGGCAAAACGCACCCTGAAATTGGACTGCCAAAACGGGTTTCTGCTTCAAACAAAGAGATATGATATTCGATGTAATAAAATCGACGCAGGAAAAAGATCGGGCAGGTATTACCTAATTCGCACACACACTGCTCGGCACTTGGCATGCACATCGCATATGAATATATATTAAGCAAGTGCTAAACAAAACACACACAGAGTTCATCCATCAATCACAGCGTCAATCCTTGGGCCATTCACAAAAACACTTGTCGCGTAAAACCCCCCAAACATGACAATCAAGCTCGGGTTGTTGACTTTGAGAGACCGAGCTCAATTCATTAATTTCACACACAACACTTGGGGATTCTCACTTTGCATACACCTTGGAAATGCTCACCTTTAAGGGATCTTTGTGGGCCTCGAACTGCTGAAGAGCACAACTAGCTTACTTTGTTGAAGAATCTTAACTAAAAGACTCCTCCAAAGCGGGCTGCCAAGTAACCACCTGTCCGTAAAATAAACGGATAAGAATTCCCTATCTGCTTAGGTGTATCCGCGAAATAAATCGTATGAATTCAGGGCCACGGGGCAAAGTATCCATCCACCTGCAGCCCAATGACGCTATTGATTATTAATTCTAGTCTGTCTATAGCTGATATTGAGGGGAAGAAAGATCTGAGGACCCGCTTCCGACTAAACCTCATAGCTCATGTTAATTTAATTAAAAATCCATGTATTCCCCAATGCAAAAATAGCCGCTGGCCCTGATAAAGCCGATAGATAAGCCCCTTTCGGTACAGTTTTAGATATTTCTATAAATACAAGGGGGCGGGGTAGAAACACCCTCTGTGTGAATCATTCCCAATGAACTTTTGAAAGGTTTTCAAATGACTTGAACTGGGAATACTAAGTATTGTATTGTTTATAGAGTAAGCTATCTGCACTCGCTTAGCTAACAATTACACTTGAAGTCAATGTCGATTCCATCGTTCTCCGGTGATCCGCTATTTGTGGAAGAGTCACTCTTAGGTAACAGACACTTGATGACTGCCAGGGGCTTAACCAAATCCCAGAGCACACAGGGGAGCACCCGATAAGGTCGCTGTCCTAATATCATTCGTCGGTGTTTACACCCGCCTAATTGCAGTCTCAAGTGATATACGGTGGCATGCCGAACATAAAAACCAATTACTTTGTTGTGTCTCACTGAACTGAACTGGCCAGTTGATTATGGGTAGGTAGGTTGTGATTTTTGGTTATTTCCAATTTTTCTGCGATTTATGGGCCCTATTAATCAGGCTTGGAGTTCACTGAATTTATCTTTGATATCAAAGCAATGTAGTTCAAATATTTGTCCAATCACAACTGAATTTCTCTTTAATCGTGTTTTGCACTAATCTTGGTTTATTATCAATGGAAGAAATACAGGGAAATAATCGCTAAAGGATTTCGATAGCTTTGCGAAAATAGCTGTTCAAGTGGAGTAATAAATTAATTATCTATAGATTAATTTTTAAAGTTGTAAACAACATTTCATTCAGAACAGTTCTTAACAACTCAGGGTTTTCAAATCTTTCCTTTTGGTATTTATTTATTTATTTAGTTAAGTTTAAAACTTATATGTATTGCTCTAGTCAAAAAGTAGTATTTATCTTTAGCTAATTATTTATATTCAATTTAAGAAGCTATTAAACCAAATAGTAAAACCGTTGACTGTACAATTTATTCTATTAATTTGTTATGTTTCAATTATTTGTAATATTTTCCACTTATCATCGCAATTTCAAAAATGATTTTCCACAATTTTTCCCACCAAAATTCCTCCGTTTAAAATGCCATAATTGATTTCTGATTTATCTGTGATTAACAAGCGATATTGCCCCAATTTTATGACCGACCGCGACCGAATTCCGATCGATCGATATTGCATTAACCTGGAACCAGGTGACACTACGCTATCAGTTGGGAAACACTCTCGCGGTTGAATTACGCTTACGAGGCACTTACTGTATCGCAGGCTGCGCCCGATCCGCTAATCACGGCTATAGTCATATTGGCACAATAAAAACGGAACCGCGCGGAGAACAATTAAATCGAGTATACGCCGCGTTAGCCGCCGGAGTCAAACCTGGCGCTGTGGGTTGTTTGTGGAGCGATCGGCGGACACAGAATAAAAGCGCGAATCTGGCCAGACATTCAATTTAAAACAAAAGTTGGCACTGGCACTGGCACTGGCACTTGGCAGTGGCAGTGGATGTGGATGTGAGCCTCTATATCTCGATCCCAAAGCTCTCGGAACCCGCTCGAGTGTACCGCCTCAGCGCCCCACCGATCTCCACGGAGCACGGCAGCGAACACGGAGCACTTGGCAATGTCAGCGGTTAAGCACTAACATTAACATTGAGTCAGTCATAAATATACCTGCTTCGGAGATCGGGGATGGCGGATGGGGAATGGGGATTGCGGGGGATGATGGTACACTTATGCCATACGGAACATGTTGGGTTTAGGCTCTTTTATTGCAATTCCACACTGACTCGGCCCAGACAGCGGAACGTGAGAAATAACTCAAAGCCGGAGACAGATGACAGGCGGACAGTCGACATTTGTTGGCAGCCGTTGATAAAGATGTCGTCGATCTTGTAGGCCAGTGCACGCCTGCTCGGAATTCTTATCTCCGAGATAAACTCAAACTAATGGGGGAGTTCTCTGTTCCAGCCGCGATTAGCTGCCAAAGCTTTTGAGATAATTAACCCACGAGTTCCAGGTCTCTGTTCTCTTTTTGTGTTGAGGCATTCCAAAAATGCGACTTAATGCCCGTTCGAAGACTGTCATTAACGGTTGAAACTGAGTTTTGGCACACAAAAGATTAAGGCCATAATTTGGAAACTAGTCATGACTTTACAGACATATTTGATAGGGCAAGAGGTTCTTTTTCTAGCCATAAAAAAAATATATTACCTGAAGCTATGCCTTTTCAGATCCTTTTAATTATTCCTTAAATTTATACACATTTTAAAGCAGGAAAAATCTCTGACTAAAGCTGGTTTCGAAAGCAACTTACAGTCTCTGGCGTTGTCATGGTTGAGAATCGAAGGATCTTAGACCTTGCACCAGGTAACTGAAGCCTGGAAACCTTTCACCCTGACCGGGCCGGTACCAACTGATCCGAACCCATGGACAGGGCGATGGTAAGCTCTGATCTGCATGCAAAATCAGGCACTGCCAGCAGCACAGCAGCACAGCAGGCAGCAGAAACTGTGTCACCCTCAATTCCCACTTCCTTCAACGGGGCTGAGCCAACCCCAATCTAATAATAATAATAATAATAAATCAGCACTCATCAGCACTCGGAGGCAGCACAGCACAGAGGTGTCCAAAATGGGATTCGCTCTTTTGTGCGCAATTCGTGATTGAACCAACGGCATAGCGCCTAAAACTGTTTAGAGCCTCAAATTGAGAATAACAAAGCAATTTTCCAATTGAGCTGCCACAAAATTTACACGATGCCATGAGATATGGAATATGAGAGATATGGACGCAGGCAGCGCAGGCTGGAAAGTAAAAGTCGGGGAAAATTGGCGAGGCCAAAGGGCAGTCGACCACCTGACCGTGGGTGACACCGGATCAGGGCAACCGAAGAGCAAGAGATGTAAATGGAAACGGAGAGCACATCTCGAACCAGAAATGGACCAGCGGCACGTGTTCTTTGTTGTGTGACACCCAGCAGGGCAGCACAAGTTCAGGGCGAAATCAATTTTCACCCGGCTGTTCACTTGGCTAGCTATCGGATGCACTAAGGAAAATTGGGGGAAAATAATTGGAAAAACATAATTTAAAATAAAAAAATGTATTCAAATGCTCTTCAATTATGGGAAATAAGACAAAAGAAATATTTTGAAACTAAAATGTAAAAATATATATTATTTCAACTTATGGTAAATAAATTTGGCTTAATTTATCGGCTTATTATAATTTTTTAAACTTACAATTACCCAAAGAACCTTTATCTTAAAAATCGTATTGGACAATATATATTTACCATAATACTATTAACATTTACCACCCCCTCGAATAGTGTAAAACAAATATATATTAAACATTCAATTTCTGTTAAAATAAAGCCTTTAACAATCATAATTAATTATTTCTTATTTTATATGTTTAAAATAAGAGGTTATAATTTGTTTTATATTTTTCTTTGCATCTCATTCAGTTTTACACTTAAGATAACATGCATTTTATATACGTTGTAATAAATTCGAATTAAAACTTTTAAAATGAATTTATGAATCTTAATTTTAAAATAAATTATCACAATAAAACTTTTAAACCAAAAATTATTTTTTCATGTAACCAACATTCCACATCAAACCATATTAATATATTTACATTAATATATATTTTTACATATTTGCAGTTATTTGCTATGCAAGTCCCATCGAACATTTATAAATTCCCTAAATTTCCTAGTGTACACCCTATTCCGTAGTTCACTGTAAGCTTCAATATTCCGCAAATTAAATATAATTTAAGCCGTACAGAGTGCTTGTATGCTTTTACACCTAATCAGATGAAAATCGCATGCAATTATCACGGCATCTCTATATATTTAACCGCAAATGAGTTTGCCTTGCCTGATCAGATTGGAAATGTGTCATTTTCATAACGATATCTAAAAACATATTATTTAAAGCTGAAAGCTTTTTTTAGCATTCAATTAAATTAGAGTTTTCACCTCGAAGTCATCTCTACGGCAAAATGATAAATGTTTTTCCTTGGCCAATTGTGATTAATCCCAGTTGTAATATAAATAAATTGGCATAAATATTTGCCACTATAAATCATACCTAACTTTATGACGAGGTGAGAATTGCTGGCAATTCTGGCGAAAAATTAACACTCTTGACTTAAGTGAAGCCGTCCATTGATCTATTAGCCATTAAACCATTAAACTATTAAACCATTAACCATATTAGCCCATTAGAGCGGCTCTGCAGACGTCATTGGTGAGAAGAAATGCGCAAATCTGTTTTGGCCAACTCGGAAACAGCTTCCCTTTCGATTCAGCCAAAGTCAAGAGTGGCTAGACCGAACGACTACGTCAGAGCTTGGCCAGATGGCGGGAACTGGTTTTGGGGCGGCTATCAAGTAACGCGGGTATCGCTCTGGTTATTGATCGCTCCGCTCCAGTGAGGGATAACTGGGGTAATTCCCAGGCACATGCGGCGTATGCGCAATGCAGGCAAACGACTAAGGCGCAGGAAAATTTCATTCGGCCAAGTTAACAGGCCGTCGCAGAACAGCACACCACACACCCTCCTTCTCCTTCGCCTTCTTAAGAAAAAACCAGTTACCCGGCGCTGAGAAAGTGCAATCGTTGATTAAACCGAATCGCACTGAAAAAAAACATGTTAATTGCCCGACGATCGAAGTGTCTTGGCCTGCCCGCAATGGACACAGTAGTAGCTGGTGGTTACTGGTTCTTTTGCCGTCTTGCCATAAGCCATAAGCCACCAGCCATCGGCCAGACAATGGCCCCGCTACCAAATATTTGGCAACGTCTCTCTGTGCCAAGACAGGAAAGTGGCCCACGGTTTGCGGATGGCGAGGAGCATGGAGCGCGGAGGAACGAGGAACCGAGAAGATCAGGCCTTCATGTTGGTTACATGAAAACGTGTTGAGTGACTGTCATTAAGCGATCGCTTATGGTTATCACATGAGCCTGGGGAATATGGGGGAAAGCTGCTTAGGGACAAGAAGCTGTCCAGTGAGGGTCTGCGGAAAAGAGACTTTAATGAAAGAACTCCCAGGGAGTTGTGGTTTAATATTACATATTTAATTGCATATTTAACATGTTCTTTTAAATGTTATCTAGGAAGTTGGTTTACTTTAGAAGCCTAGAAAACACTAGCACCTTGCTTAATCAAAGCGACCAACTAAGCTGCGAGCGCCCAGTTTGTTGTAACTTGTCATAAATCAGGAAAAAATTTTACAGTTTAAGCGGAACTCTAATGTTAATGAATGAGGAGAGTCTATATTTATTTCTAAGCCAGTAAATATTTTCCTACAATTTGTTAAATAATTTTTAAATAATTAAATATATAGAGTCTAAGCTACTCTTGTAGGCTATTAAAAAATCTGCAGTAGCTAAGATCTGAAAGTCAACATAGACTGTAAAACAACAACAAAATAATTTTAGACTATTTAAATATCTAGGTTTTCTTAAAAATAATAAAGAACTTCTCACTTAGTTTCGCAAGTAACACTTTAAACTTAAATTCTACAAAACTAGAATGCAACTGTTAAAATCAATAACTGTGGAAAACTCGAAACAATTAGGTGTTAAATGCAATAATCAAGAAACCTTAAGCCATATTTGGTTGAACTAGGAAAATAATGAATAAAACACACACATATAAATATATAAGTAGCTATGAGGACTTTGTAAATCATATACTTTTTAAGCTCAAAAACAATTTAAGGTTAGAAATTTCAATAAACCCTTAATATATAGCCCTGAGGATCACTTGGGCTGACCAATAAACCCAGTCCAGGATCCTCTATTCGCTATGTAATGCCCCTAAGTGATCAGATTGATACACAAACGAAAGCCACCGTTATACAGCATCCCCCCTCTGCCTCCCTCAGTCAACCAACCATCCATCCATCCATCTGTTGGATTCTGCGACACTCGGCAAATGTGCGAGATGCTTCGCTGAGTGTGTGTGTGGCTGAGTCGTCGGTGTGCGTGTCGTGCAACGTTTCGCGCGATGCTTAAAACTGGTGACCCACGTTGGGTCTGATTTAGTCGTTAACGCGCGGCCAACACGATCACACCGCAGATCCATCCGATCCGACCAACTATACCGCTCGTACATCATCATCGCCTAGTGTATAGCCTATAGTGTGTAGTGTAAGTGCGCGGCGTTGATTTAGATTTATGTTTTATTCGTTATTCGAGTGTTTCGGTTAATTGTCAAAAAAAAATCCACCAACTAAGCGACATTGCCAAGAGTTCGAGATCGAATATATATACATATATGCACCAGAAGTTGCACTCGCTCCCGTTAATAACCCAGAGTTTTGCAATCCCCCACACGACGACGGTAAGTGAGCAAATTTCTGGCAATCTCTATTTTGTGTGTGTTTTTTTTGCTATTCAGTTTTAGTATGTTTGCTTTTATTTCGGGCTAATTAGACAGCGGAAGTCGCGATGCTCGACTTTTGCAAATTAGTAAGTCGGGCCTGAGTGCACAGATCGTTCGGTTCGGTTTAGTTAAGTTAAGTGAAGACTATAACGCCGGGACTCGCAATTAATTGCAGTTAAATTTAGACAATGTTTGACGCAAATCATCGATTGCGACAGAAATATAGAGAAGAAAAGTGCAAAGAGACAAGGTTTATGATTAATCTGAATAATATATTCAATAATAAAGAAAAGCATAATTTATACTTTAAAAACACTTTATTAGGAGATGTTATATGCTAAAGACTTTATATGTAATTTAATAAGAAGCCAGCATTTACTTTAAATAACACCGAAATGTTATTATTATCCGAATATCTATTAACTAAAGAATTATTTATGGATTGAAAACTAAAAAGTTTATCTACAACAAATTAACTAAGACTTTTATTAATATGCATTTCAGAATTCACTCTTTAGTATCCCAAGTTCTTTTTAGATCAGTTGCACATTTTAAATAGCACTTAATTGTTAAAACATTAAATATCTAGAAGAAAAAGTAGGAATAAATAAATATAGGAAGCATTATTTAGTATAATAATTTATAATACTAATATATAGGAAGTATTATTTCAATATTTACCAAATTATTAATGCTAATCTCCAACCTAATACATAATTATCACTAGCATAATTTTAAGTCTCTGTTAAAAATTTAAAATAAAGTGTTATTTAAATTCATGAAACGTTATTTATTTTGCAACCGAGCGCCTGATAAGGCATAGCATAAAAGTCTCAGATAAAAAGCACACATCACTCATACGTCCAGTTGGCCAAGCTGATGTGTTAGCAAACACAGATCCATGATTTCTTTGACATTTGCACACTCCTCCGGAGTAAAGGTTGGAAAAATAGCGATGTTTACATATCACAACAAAAAATTACTGACCATTGATTGCCAATTTTATCTGCTTAATGCTGTCATTAGCCATTTGCATATATAAAATTAATCAATAATTTTAACTATCAATAAAGGTGTTGTGCAAACGCAATGTGCATTATTCATTTAAATTTTTAAGTTAATTTTACCAAACCTAAGCCCCATTGCTAACCAGTTATTACCAGAAATCGAAGCAAAGTATATAATTATTGATGGTTTCTGTGAAGTAAGTTTGTTGTTAAACTACTTAACCTATTAAAATTTTTATTGAGGCAAGTTTAAGCTGTTTGTTCCGTAACCCAGACTGAGAAAAGTATATGAATATTAATCATAAAATATTGAAATATTAGTTTAGTTTGCCATATTTTTTGATAGTTATTGAATAACAATTTTCCTGTGCGACTATCGCTATTTTACCAGCCCCTCCCCAAAACGCCTTGATTAATGTTCGCCATGGCGTGGAAAATTCGATTAAAAACCTGCCCTGGCCACTCCGCCACATTCGTCGGCTGAAAACAGAAGTTGCTGTCCCCGCCCGCCGCCATTCGGTGCTACTTTTCCACCTGCCAAGAACTTTTCCACTCCAAAATTCACTGCCAGAGCCAGCAGAGTTGAAAACTGTGGTTTCGAATAACGAAATGATTAAGCGGAGCAAGGCCGACGGCTTTTATAAGCCAGCAGTAGCGGCTTAGAAGCCGATCGCGTTTGGGCCAGGCCAAGATCCGCTGCTGCTGCTGCTGCTGCCAACCTGAAATGCGGCGCTGTCAATTGAAATTTGTATTCCGCGGCGACGAGTCAAGTGCTGCAAACGACGACGTCTAAGGCCGAACAGCCTGGCCTGGCTCATTGAACTTGGCTAAGTCTCGGGTCTAGACGTGGTGGTGGTGGTGGCGATAAAAAACATTAAAAAACAAAAACCGCATTAGTGAGTAAATAAAAGCACAATAAAAAATAGCAGCGAAGAAACCAAAACAAAAAGCCGAGAGAGTCGCGTGCCGCTTTCAATTGATATTCCGCCGGCGTTCACGTGAAGAGAATGCGAGCGAGCGGGCCAGCGAGCGATTCATGGGGAATTCTTGGCTCAAAACATTTTCAAAAATATTTTGTTTTGCCTATTTATAGACAGCTGCAAAAGGGCGAAAATAGAAAAAGTGACAAAATAAAACGAAACGAGAAAGGAAAGGATGAGACCCACTAAATCATGCACAGCCAAGTCAAAGCAAATTGGCAATTTTGCAAATCGACATCGTCACATAAAATTAATTTATATGCATACTATATTATACACACTATAATAACGTAAATGCAAATGCCAATCCAGTTTAAACCGCCTGCACTTCATTAGTAAAACAAACTAAAGGGGTTTGTTTTGTTTGCGGATAGTTGAAATAAATTATGCAGATTATTTCTGCGAATTCTGTTTTGCGTAGTCTCTTGGCCTCTTGTCTATTTTCGGTGGTGATCCACCATAGTTTTAAAACAAAAAGCCGGAATCAAACTATTAGAAAGCTCTGCTTTATGTTTATTGTGGCTTTAAGAATTTCACATAAAATTAGTTCTCAGGAAAAAAAAACATTACTTGTTCCAGTTTTCATTGCCTTAAATATGCTAAGCCGTGTTTACACTTTCCTATAAATTATTATGCAAGGCAGAATTTAGGAATTTCGCATAGACTAATTAGACATGCGAGTCACAAACTCATATTCACTTTATTTACCTTTCAAAAACATATTACTCATACGACCTGTAATAGTTTTTTCAATATATTTTTCAAATGTATAAAGCCCAAGCCGGAATTGGGCTATTAAATGCTCTCGTACATCAGAAAATTTCCCTTTAAATCATTATATATGCCAGCTTGCAATTGTTTCTATGATAAATGAATTATTTTGCATAGATTTTCCCAGAGATTACTCAACTGAGTAGAGTTCCCAAAAGTCAATTCCGTAAAATCACATAATCAAGAGCTCCCCAGAGATCGGTTAATGACTTCCGCATATCTCAGACTGTGTAAGTGGCGCAGAAAACCCGCCGTACTTGAGATTATGCAGAGAGTCATTCAGGTTCTTGATTGGCTCTTGGCCTGACATATCATATCAAAACATATATGATCTGCAGATCTGACCACTTAGCTAATAGCAGTTGCACGAACAGGAAAAGTTATAGCAATTTGCCAAAATTTCCATATCTCTCCGGGCAGATGAGATTATCTTAACTGGAAGCCGTAAACTCTCGAATTGCCCGTTGTCACACAGCCAACACACATATTTTCTAATTAAGCATGGGCCGAGATACGAGGGGTGGACCAGCCTGGGGAGGAGAAGGCGGAGCGATTAGGGCGGACTAACAAAGTCCGATCCGTAGACAAGTGACACTGAAATTGGCTTTTGTCATTTCGCTTCGTTCTATTTTAGCACGTCTCAAAAACACTGCACGAAATGCCAGGTACTCGTGCTGCTACTACTACCCTTTGGGCTAAGAAGGGAGGTGTGGATGGGGCTGGGTAGGGGTATGGGCATGCAGCCGGATCGGGGCACCGCTTCGCTAGCACTGAACTTGACATTGCCGACGTCTGCTTTCAATTTAGAAATATGTCAGCGGCACAGACTATTTTCAGAGCAGCGCGCATCACGCACTTGTTGCGCCACAGATACAGATTCAGATAAAGATAAAGCTACAGATACAGCTGCAGATGCAGAGAGTCGTAGATAGAGACGCTGAATGGTTACAGGTGGAAAATGGTCCTGAAGGGTAAGAGCTATGGAAAATTTAATTTATTGCTTAAGTTAAAGGTATTTCCGGATTTTGTTAATTTATTTTTATGGGTATCTTGAATAGCACTTAATTTTCTTGTTTATGCTATTACAATCTCAGAATACATAAATTAATTTATCCCTTTTAACTCACAGTCATGACTAAGAATGGACACAGCAACACAGCCTATGTCAGCGATCATGCAGACAAATTGGAGCTGGCCGAGAAGGGTCAGAAGAACAAGGCCATAGTGGCCAAGGATCCCGACTACAATCCCTACCACAATCGCGAGGTAGAGCATCCCACGACGTAAGAAAATAACATAAAAAGAAAGTTTAAATATTAATTATATTGTTTTCCCCACAGGAATTCGGAAACTCTCTTCCATTTACTGAAAGGTTCCCTGGGCACAGGTATTCTGGCCATGCCCAATGCCTTTCGTAACTCTGGCTATATCACAGGCTCCATTGGCACTGTAGTTATTGGATTTATTTGTACATATTGTATCCATCAGTTGGTCAAAGCGGAGTTTGAGTTGTGTCGAAGAAAGAAGGTAAGAAAATATAGTAAATCTGGCAGAGTTGTTACACAAGTAATTAGTAACTTACCAGCAGTTGTTTTATAATTATTTTAATATTAACAGCTGCTTCTACAAGATAAGCCTTGTGTAAACGAATTCCATGTTAATTAGTAATTGTAGTTATTTTAAAGATTATTGTTTTCATAATAAAAATACCCTCCTTTCCCTTACAGATGCCCAGCATGAACTACCCGGCAGTGGCGGAGACAGCTTTGGGCGAAGGACCCAAGTTCTTCAAGTCCATGGCCCCATACATAGGCACCGTGGTCAATACCTTCCTGCTGATCTACCAACTCGGCACCTGCTGTGTGTACGTCGTATTCGTGGCCTCCAACATCAAGGCCATCGTGGATGCTGTGGGCGATACCAACATTGATGTCAGGCTCTGCATGATCATTATCCTGCTGCCGCTGATCCTGATCAACTGGGTGCGCAATCTCAAGTATTTGGCACCGTTCTCCACGCTGGCCAATGCCATCACCATGGTCTCGTTTGGAATCATCTGCTACTACATCTTTCGGGAGCCAGTGACCACGGAGGGCAAGGATGCATTTGGCAAACCGGAGAACTTCCCGCTGTTCTTTGGCACCGTGCTGTTTGCACTGGAAGCCATCGGCGTGATCCTGCCGCTAGAGAATGAGATGAAGACACCGCAGAAGTTTGGCGGCAGCTGTGGAGTCCTCAATGTGTCCATGGTTCTGATCGTGTTCCTGTACGTGGGCATGGGTCTCTTCGGCTACCTCAACTACGGATCCGCTGTACTGGGATCCATTACACTGAATATGCCAGAGCACGAAATGTAGGTTTATTAAGAGGTCTCTTTGAATTATTCTGTAATCTTATGGCTGATATCTCCCAAAGACTCTCCATGTGCGTCAAGGGAATGCTTGCTTTTGCCATCTACATCACCCATGGTCTGGCCTGCTATGTGGCTATCGACATTACATGGAACGATTATGTGGCGAAGCGCGTGGGCCCCCAGCGAAACGCTCTCTTCTGGGAATATGCCGTGCGAACGATCCTAGTCCTAATGACCTGTAAGTATCCTTTGAACTTTTCATAAAAAAATTCCATCTTAAACACCCCTCCACAGTCCTCCTGGCCGTGGCCATTCCCAATCTGGAGCTGTTCATCTCTCTGTTTGGAGCCCTGTGTCTTTCTGCCTTGGGTCTGGCCTTCCCGGCCCTCATCCAGATATGCACGCATTGGTATCACACCAAGGGACTCGGCAAGGCCTGGCTGCTACTCAGTGAGTTTACCTCTAGATTATACCTGGAATCGTAATACTAATCCATGATTACCTTAGGCAACTTTGTGCTCATCATTGTGGGCATCCTTGGCCTGGTGATCGGCACGTATACTTCGCTCAAGGAGATCGTGCTCACCTTCTCGGAGTAGATACGTGAGGAAACCTACTAAATCCGCCAGCGGGCATTCCAATTCAAGCGAAAGTATTATGAGCAATCGGAAGATATTGAAATCTGTAGACATTCGCAGTGCAGCACAAACGACAAGCAGATACCGATGCAGATACGGTTAAAGATATATAGATACAAATGCAGATACAGTTGACCTGTAGCTGTACTATTTGTTGCGTATTTGTATAGAATTTATCAGATTTGTGATATTTTTAAGCATCGTGCCCAAGAATCTGTACAACAAATATGTGTGTGTATATCGTATATATCTCTTTATGTAGTAGATAACATCTTGATAAGTAGTTTAGTGCCAAGTCACATCTTTATAAGCCTTATTTAAAGTACGATAGCAGTCAGCCCACATCAATAAAATTATTTTGCCATATTAAGCTACGTCGTGGGGGATCTTCTGGGCCTGAATATAATCGCTGATGGCGTGGCAAAGCCTCCTGGACCCATCCACCAGCTTATCTTTCGGATAGAAGGCAATGGACAATCGGAAGAACTGCTTACCGCTCTCGCCATCCAAGGAGAATCGTGGTCCGGCTATAAAGTAAATCTTGTGGTGCTCCAAAGTGTACTTAAGTAGCTCCCTGGCATCGAGGTGATCGGGTATCCGCACCCAGATGAAGTACCCGCCCGTGGGACTGACCAACTTGCATCCCTTGGGCAGCTCATCCCGTAGCACCTGGGTGGTGGCCAGCATTCGTTCCTTGTAAGCCTCGTAGAACAGAGCTATCTGCTTTTGGGCTAGCCTGAGCTCAAAGAGACTTCCCACAATGCCAGCCGTGTAGTTGTTGAAGCAACCGCCGCTATTGGCAAAGCCACTTCCATCCAGGATCGGCTTCACCCGCGGTGGAACCTCCAGCCAACCAACGCGTACCCCAGGTCCTAGGATCTTGGAGAAGCTTCCGTTGGAAATGACATGGCCTGCAAAGTCCGGATCGCTTCTGTCATCGTAGGACATTAGGCGAGAATGCAGCGGTTTCTCGCCATAATGCAGGATAGTATAGACATCATCGCAGACCACCAGGAAATCGTGTTTGCGGGCAAGCCGCACAATTCCTCGACAAATCTCTGAAAATATTGAATTTTAATGATGAATTCAATAAAGTTCCAATTCAGACCCTCACCTGGTGAAAACAATACTCCTGTGGGGTTATGGTAGGTGGGTATCGTGTAGTATATCCCCCAGAACTCCTTTGCCTTTGAATCAAAGCGTCTCTTAGTCACCTGCTCCTCGAGGTCCTTTAGATCCACACCATCGTCATTAAGCTTCACAGGAACTATGGTGAGACTGGTAAAATGCTTCATACTATCCAGGGCTATCATATAGGTGTACTCATCCACAAATATAAAGCCCTGGAAATCGAGCACCGTCGAGAGAAGCAGGTGAAGGCCCTGGGTAGCTCCAGTGGTGATAATCAAATCCTCACTAAACCACAAAACTAATGAGATAATTGTTAACACCAACCACAAACCGATTACCTCTTGACGGGGCTCCCATACATTTCACTGAAATATGTAGCAATCTCATGGCGCACCTCGAAAACTCCACTGGTGGGTCCATATTGGAAAATCAGCGACTGATTGTCCCGCAATTCCCGTTGCTGCAAGAGAACCCCAGCAAGGTCACTTCAAGGCAGAGATTGCGTAATGTAGCTGCACTCACCAGACAATGGTCCGTGGCCTTCCTAAAGTTGTCGCAGTTGGAGCTGAGGAGATCTGTTCCCGGTGCCCCGACTCCGAGGTTTAGGATGTCCGGCTCGTAGACATTCCAGGCGCCTCCATCGAAAAGGTGCTTGAGCTTGCGATCTTCACTGTTCTGTGACATGTGTCCAGTGGATTTCCTAGCATACTAATGTCTTATCAGTACGAGTTGTTCTCGCATTTATAGAAAACAATGGAAAATCTAACATTTTGGAGGCCAACATTTTATACCCATTGAAGGGAAAATACTAGGGGTATAGGTTTTAATGATAGATAAAAGCTTTTCTTGTTTTATTTTTAGTAAAGGTCGTAAAATTTTTATTATGAATAAGCCCTCGACCTACATATATAAAATATGGCCAGCTTTGCAATAAATTAATTTTATATGTTATTTATTAAAATTTTTTCACCAAGAAATCAATGTTTATTATATTTCTGTAAAATTTTAAAATTTAAAAAAATAATATAATTAAAGGGTATTGCAAAGGTCGATTCTCTTGACAAACTTACTAGTGCCTTTAGGGTGAATGGTAAAAACAGTCACAAAGCAACGCCTGCATCAGCTGACTACACTTTGTTATTGGAAAAACTCGGAAAAACTCCTGGAGATGGACGCTGAAAAGCCAACTACAAGTGCATCTGCTGCCGGAGCACAGGATCCCAATCAGCTCCTGGACTCCCCGCAACACGGACCGACATTGTCCAGCGCCTCCAGCTTTGAGGCACTGACTCGCCACGACCCGAATCTCAGTCGCCTGGCCACGAAAATGTTCCAAAAGACAGAGGAGTACATTACACATGAACTGAACGCGCCCCTGGAGGACTACAAGCTGCTGGAGGAGATGAACAAGGCTACCATAGCAAAGTACAAGGATATGCGACAGATTGCCGAGAATCTGAATGCTTCGACCAGTGAGCTCAGCCTAAAGTTCCAGCAATTGGCTCCACTGATGCAGCAAATCGACGAGATCTCCGACACGGTGGACAAGCTGGAAGCGGCGGCCTACAAACTAGATGCCTACAGCATAGCCCTGGAAAACCGCGTAAAGTGCGTGCTCCAAAGAAAATCCGGTGGCCAGGTGGCACAGTGAACAAATAAGACTATCCGCCTACAAAGGCTTTATGTGGTACATTTATTACGATAGATCTTATGTCGTCAACCGAGTAATAGTTTAAATATAATTGCAATTATGTTAAGGAATATCAGGGGAACTGCAAAGGGGAAGGGATAAGGCTTAGTAAAAAATTGCACGAGGCTCCATAGAGGACTACTTACTCTTGGCCACTGTGCGAATGGAGCGGATGAGGTTCAGCACTTGATCCTTGGCCGTGGGCGACCCGAAATCCTGCTGACCCGCCTGCCGACCCCAGCCAACTGCAAAAATATGCAAAAAACTAAGCATCGCGTGGCACTGACAAGAACAATTACTTACACTTGGCCAGGAACCGCTCCTCGTGCAGGATGCAGACGGCGTTCAGGCACAGCAGCGAGGCTTCGATCAGCGTCCACAGGGTAAACATATTTGCGGCAAATTACAAAAAAGATCAGATCTCGTCGGCTAATTGTTGACGTCAGTTATAAGAGGTGAAGAAGCAGCTGTTTTCTTTTAGCGAACGCTAAAACAGCCCTTTTGCAACACTGAATTGTCAGTATGGGAAGAAGAAGACTTTTAAAGCTTTGTTTTTGTACCGACTTTATTTGCTATAAAAATTAAACAATCTTAATGATTTGTAGATATTTATTGATCCCACGGTAAGACACCCAAGGCACACTTGGACCAGTCGTTGTCTACAAGGAATGAAAATAAAAAGTAAAAACATCATATTATTGTAATAGATCTGTTTCTTTAAACAATTGTAATAACATAAAAACCTACTATTTTCTTTTGTCCAAATGCCCAAATCTAAAGCTTCGACGCTGGAAAATGTATTTCCTTTACTCTGAGCGGACAAAAGGTTTTCCAGATCAGCCAGGTTATAGCTCTCCTTCGATGAACTATCATCTTGCATAGGTTTTGGTTCTGGTTTGTTTAAGTGTATGTCGCAAATTTGGAGCAAAGCCTTTAGCTGAATCGGGTTGAATGGGGGATCCGACAGTGGCAACAAGCTGATAACGGCAAAGATATAACGTTATACTCCAGTTAATACCTAGCAAGTGTAACTCACCCATTGAGAACGGGACCTGAGTATTTGCTGAAAGAAGGAACACGCTGCATGATAAACTCCCGATCAAAAATCCATGTTTTGGCCTTTTTGGGATTATCTCCAAAAATTAGGGTAACAGAAGAATCCACGCCGGAGTGTAATAAAAGGCTGCGCATGGTTTTCGAATGCACGTTCGTGTTGAGAGAAGAGAAATCCACTGGCTTCAACTTGTTGTCCTGTAGGAAGATGAAGAATTAGCATCGGTTTTAACATGTTAACTTTTTATCAACAAACCAAATCAAGTTCCTCTTTATACATGCGCTTCATGCGGAACAGCATTGAAAAGGTTTTAACCATCTTTGTGGCCCAGTAACTGGCTCCGAGCCGCCTTTCATCACTTTCATTTGGATTTTCAGTCAATCGGACCAAGGCCACAAAGAAACTTTCGATGTATCCCTGCATGGCGAGTAGTCTAAACAGATCCTGAGTTCCAGCAATAAGCACATCCTCGTTGTCACCGATATCCAAGCCACTGACCAGAAAATACTCCATTTCTAGGAGGCAACCCATGTAGGTGTCCAATAAATCCTTCATCGAAGAGGACTCCTTTTTTATCTTAAGACTGAGGTCATTCAGCAGAGAGCTAAGGATTTCCTTGGCGGTCTTTTCCTTCTTGCTGGAGAAGCATACGCGAATCTTGTTAAATTCTGCACTGGGCTTCAGTTTTTTGATTGCCTTAAGCTTATCCGCTCCCTTGAGGTGGCACTCCAAGGTCAGGTCGTAGAGCTCCAAAAGGCGGCTGAGCTCTTTTTTGAACACAAGCTTGTCTTTGCGCTGCAGCTTTCCAGCATCCAAATTTGACATGGTCTCCTTGTGCGGCAGCCAGTAATACGTCCGCAACCATTCTATGCAGTGCTTAGAGGTGCTCCTCAGCACCTGTACAGGGGGCAGCTCCTGTCCGTGGGCGCACAAGTGCCGCAAATCTACGATGAATGACAGGAGACCCAACTCCTTCGCCGTCTCGTACATGCTGCTCATGTTGTACCCCTGTATAATCGAGGACATGAAATTGTAGAATCTCGTAAGGGAGCTGGCGTAGGTGGTCTGTATGTCGACATTGCCCGGCTTGTCCTTCAGCTGGGATTGTACAAGCGCCGAAGTGGCCAAAACAGCTGCCGGGCAGAGATTAGCTCGCCGCAGGCTCCAAATGCGGATTTTAGACAGTGCCTTGCGGCGATCAGAGGATCTAGAAGATGTGCCGAACAACCCGTGGTATGTCTGATTAAACTCCACTCTGGAAATACGTAGAAAATATTAGTGTTATGTTTACTTATTAGATCTAAAGCACGCACGTGTCTTTCCAAGGGGTCACCACCGTCCTTTGTTTTACCACTGCCGGTGGGTTGGCAGAATTAACATTCTGCTGCTTGGTCTTCTCTGGGCTTTTTATTTTAGCCGCTGGCTGTTCTTTTTTCGCGACTGGCTTTCCTTTTTTCACCGCTGTCATGTTAATATTTTTTAAACAAGTTCTGAGCAAAACAAACCGCCTTTGCCATTAGTGATGAGAAAAGGCAGGGGCTGCCAACCTTAAGAACATCTTCCTTTTATTTAGCTATCAATTTCATTTTGAAACTTCATTTATAACCAATTATAAGAAATGGGCAAAGTTATATTCACTAGGACTCAAACAATGGTAAATTTAACGATTTAAGTATTATTGCTTCAATTGCTAATTCAATCACGGCCAGCCCTGATCGGCCATCAGCTGATAAAAGAGTGTGACCAGCTGCAATTCTTAGAATGAACCAAACCTATTCATTGGAAGTGCCAGCATTTTCTCGCCAACTGGGCATACTTCGAGCCAAAAATAATATTTTCTTCTTACAATTTCTTCCTCCCCCAAGGGGATCCCGCCGCAACGATCCTTTAATCCCCGACTGCCACGACAACACATGCATTTCGCCCACCATCCCAGCTACACCTACAGCAGCAACGACAACCAGTTGGTGGACACTCTGAATCCGGAAAACATCGAATTCGATGGGCCGCCGGCGGCGCGAAAGATGATAATAGGTTCGTTCTCGATGTTCGTGATCTTCTCGTACCTGCAGTTGCTCTACATCCTGGTGGCCATCTACCTGGCGCTGCACCACGTCCACCACTAGCCCGAATCATGTATCATTTTGTGTCGGAGCAAACGCCGGAGCTGCGGCTCTCTGCGGAATCACTGGTAACAAGCCACGTGACGCAGTTCCTCAAGGGCTTCCAGTTGGATGCTGTTCGTTTCCTTTTCGAGCGCCTGGCCAAGCGGGAGTTTTGCGTTCTCAACGACGAAAGTGGGTTGGGAAAGCAGGCGACTGTGGCGGCTCTGCTTAGTGCCTTGGATCGGACGAAGAAGATCCTGTTAGTGCTGCAGAACGATGAGCAGCTGCTCGCCGGCTGGCAGTTCCACCTGGACACACTCACGGATCTCGCGGTGTATACTATTCAAGGGGTGCAAGGTAATTCTAAAGAAAGATTTCACAATACTCTGAAATTTAAAATGATAATTGATGTCCAATTTCCCCCAAACAGACTCCACAGACTCCCCGCACAACGTTTACCTGGCCAAGTGGAGCAGTTTGCGCAGCATTGGAGATCTCACCCGCCTTAAGTTCGACTACATTCTGGTGGACAATCGCGGGCACTCACTGAACAACAGCTTTTGCACCTCCGTGCTGCTCAAGCACTTCGAGGGTAGAGTAAACATTGTTATCTCCAGCGTTGACATTACGGTAGGGCAATCGAAGTTGACTCACTTTAAAGCTCAGCCAATCAACTCGGTTTCTTACTCCACAGTCCGATGTGAAGTTGCTGTACAATGTCTTGCGGTTGGGCGGGCGACTGGAGCATCAGTACCGAAACTTTCAGAGCTTTGACCGAAAGTTTCACCTGCCCGATCCCAAGGAGGTGTTCAGCAAGCGCATAGATCTCGAGGATTACTACAAGCAGCGTGGATTTCTCAGCGAGTATATCAAGTAAATTTCGCAGTAAAGAAGGCTATAATATAATCTGTGGGGTTCATTAACTTATTTTTTCCTTTTATGGTGTTTCAGGGACTTCCGTCTGCGTCGCTTTCGACATCAGTTTGAAAAAATCCTGCCGCTCGTCGCGCCGGAGCAGTACAAGCACAACCTCAACCTCTGGTTAGCCTCAAAGAACAGCCAGAACAGCCTCAGCGGCTCCTCGGAGGTCTGCTCCACCATCGCTTCCCTAGAAAATCTACCAGCTGAGCCACAAGAGCAGGATAAATTGTCCGAGCACAGCGTGGATGATATTGTTGCAATGTCGCCGCTCATCTTTGAAACCTCCGACTCTGATGTCGAGCCCATTACAGTAGAGGCAGTAGAGGCCAATCAGGTTTTGGTGGTTTCAAGCGACGATTGTGAGATTGTGATGTCTCCAAACACGCCGCCGAATCAAACGCCCAAGGTGAACGAATCGCCTAGATTTAAGTCAAAAAGAAAATTCAGCAAGCGGAAGACGCCACAAAAGAAATTGGAGCTCACAGACTCTGAGGAGGAGGAAGACGGTGGGCCTGAAGTGGTGGTGGCGCACAGAAAGCGTACTCGCTTGACTGCTGCTGCAGAACCTCTCAAGACCAAAAAGCTCAATATTCGACTGAGAAGGGTATCCTTAGAAAGCAAACCCACAACACCGCCTGCCGCTGAGAAAGCTGCTCCGTTGGCCACACCCAAAACCGAGCCCTCAGAAAGAAAGCGAAAACCAATGCGGCAAGTAGTCAGTCCACAAGATACGGGACGTCCTGCAACTCGGGGAATGCAGCGTTTGACTCGATCCGCCGAGTCCAAGCTCCACAGCAAGTACTTAAAGCACCACAGCCTGGAAAATGCCAAGAGGAGCACTCCCAAGAGAGGCAAGGCTGAGGGGAATCAAACGCCCAGGACAAGCAAAACGAGGGTGAAAAACGAGCCGAAAGAAAAGCCGGCCGAAGCACCGAATAAAGATCAAATGCTGCCCCCTAAGAAGCCCAAAACGGAGACTCCCAAACGGAAGATGGGGCGTCCAAGAAAATGCAAGCCGGAACCCGAACCAAGTACCACAACAAGCAAATCAAAAGCTAAGCTCCCAGCCAAGCACTTTAATCCCACGCCCCAAATTCTGAGTGGCAGTTCCTTATCCTCGGAGTACATGCAATGTGCTCAGCAAATTCCCGACAACTTGGATGCCTTGGAGGCACCTGCCTTTCGGGTGCCCTTCACGCCCCAACAGACGCCTCTGCTTCTGAAGCTGCCGTCTGCTTTTAATATTCTAAGCGATTCGGAGGTGGTGGCCATCTCTCAGATTAAGTCGCAAGGAGAGCCACTGGTGGTCAGCAGCTCCCATGATGAGAGCCCGCCGCAAGATGCTACGCAGAGCCGTCGCACGAAGGCCTTGAAACGAAAGCGGAAACAGGAGTCGCCCACCAAGTCCAGTTTCGGGGGAGGATTGGGCTTGCCGCCGGCTAAACGAATGGCCACCAAGTCACCGGATTTATTTAGCATCTCATCGGAAATATCGCAGATTCCCCTGGCTCAGCCACGGCCTTCCTCCCCCTTTGAGGGCTTCAAGATCTTTGGCTCGGAAGTGAAGCAATTCCAGCAGCAGCATGCCAGGACAAATGCTCCGATTCCCAAAAAGAATCGCGAGCGATCATGCCTGGATATCCTAGAGAAAATATTCGAGCCACGTCAGCCACAGAAGGAGAAAACCAGCCCCAAAGTCTTACCCACTTTGCCACAGACTGAGAAAGTGCCTGAGGCACCAGCAGCCAACATCATCACCCAGCGAAGGAGGACTCTGCTGGAGGATGACTTCTTTGAGATCACCAATAATGGAGAATTCGGCAGTCGCATGAGGCTGAATTCCTCCGGGGATGTATCGCCTGTTCAGCCGGGTCAACAGTCCGCTAGGGCCACACAGGCCAATAAGATCACAAACTACTTGATAGGCTCGGGGCTCACTCAGGAGAAGACCCAACCGATCGCTGGAACGCGCAGCTCCATCGCCGCCGTCACGCAGGCGCTAAGAAAGTCTCCCAAATCCCCCAGGCAAAATGGAAAGCCCACCCAGGCCACCAAGCTCACACGCTGGTTCGGCTCTGTTTTCGGAGGCGGTGGAGGATCGCAGACCAGCTCCGTGGAATCGGTGAGTGCACCGAGTACACCGGTGGCACCTTCGACAAGTGCAGCAGCCTCTCGAGCACGAGCGGCGAGAAGTGGCGGCGCCGGTGGGGGACCCACCAGACGAAAGCGATTGGACCTGTTTAAATAAGGAGCAGAAGAAAGACAGCAACCTTAAGTTATAGTTAACAAGAAAATATTCAAGGTCTGATTACACAGGGTATATATTGAATTTAAGATGAAGTTAACTTTCAAAATCAGATAATGAAAAAGGAGAACCTGACATGAATTAATCAAAAGCCAAGCAAAAGTTAACAACAGTCAAACTTGTGCAAGAAGACTATTGTAGGTTGTAGCATCGATCTGGTACAATGTTAACTGTGAAACATTAAGCCAGCCTCAGAGCAATTAACTAGCCAATTTAGTTAAAATTTAATTTTTTGTGCACACTATAACACACACACATTATAAACCCCTAATATCTAAGTCCACGGATTGAGAAGACATGTAAACATTTTAACATCTATAAATTATTTAAATCCCACAGAAAGTACTGAAGTTTAGATCTGTACGTAGACTATTATTTTCTAAAAAGAAAAACAAAAAACTAAAAGAGTTTCTATCCGTTACAAAGAACAATTAATTGGTTATGAAAGTTATTATTTAATTATTCAAAAAATTTGACTGGAATAAAGAAAAATAACTGTAAGCATCAGTAAAGCAATTTAAAATTTAATAATCGCATGCTTTTTATTTTGTTTAAGACATTGACTAAAGTTTTAAGTTTTAAGTATCTTTTGAACACATTTACTTTCCCCTCTGCTTGCTGAATATATGCGTTAGGTTGTGCATCACCGCCTCCCTCTGGAACTCCAATTCCCGCCGACACATGCTGCCTAAAAGTGGAGGACACTGGTACTGTATGTTCTCCTGGGCGAAGGTATCTCCATTGGAGTTCTTGAAAATGAAGTTACTGTGTGATTGCACTGTGAACATGGATAATGTTGTGTTAGAAATGGTTTTCTAATAATTTTCTAATTATTTTCTCCAACTCACAGCAGTAGAATCCACTGAAGAAGCAGGTCTCGTGGGTGGACTGAATGGCATAGGCCACTGGTGTCACTCCTGGCATGGTCTTGGTGACCACATACTTGGCCGTAGCTGTGTTTATCCAGTGAGGCCAGTGGGAAAGCCGTTCCGTGTACTCCACCGTATAACGCCAGTCGTGGGCGTGGCCATGGTCAGCGAGGATCTTGAAGTTAATGCTAAAGAAAAAGTAAGAAGTATATATTTTATCCTTGTGATCATATCATTGGAAACTAAACCTTGAATCTCTGTATATATCTTTACAAACCCTATGAAAATCAGGTTAATGCTCACATGGTGGGGTTTAGCAGGCGCATCTTGTTGAAATCCGCCACATACTCCCAGACCTTTTCCGGTTGCGTCTGGCCGATAATGCCCTCGATCTGGTACTTGTGATAGCCGCTGGAGAAAACGAATACGTAGAGCAGCAGGGCGGTGCTGAGGAGCAGCGAGACCCGCTTTATATTCCAGCGACTAATATGCATAGTTCTGTTTCGTATGGATTTCCGACACCAACTGACGATCGTGTGTATATGTCGGCCTATTCGAATTTCAAATAAACACATGCTGGATGGAGAGTTCACCACTAGCCACCGGATTCGGGACGCAGCCTCTGAGGGTATAGAGCGGGAGTACCACACATAGCTAAACAAGAGAAAGATAAACAAAAAGGGATCTTCAAGTACAGTGGCGTTGGGAAGTAAGAATGGGACTCTTTTTTTGATGTGAAAAGAGCAGCACATTGGCTTCCTGACCGATGCAAGTGCTGATAAGGCGGTGAGAAGGGCAATTTATCGGTAATGAATTAGTTTAATATTTCAGCTGTTCTTAGAGTTATTAAAAAAATGTGTTTCAACGAGCTTAATATACATATTTCTTAAAGAAAATTAGTTGAATCGCTTAAACCTAAAAGTAAGGAAGCCATTGCATATAAACTTTGATGATTTTATTAAAATCATTCTTAACTATACAAAGTTTAAAACAAAAAAAAAAACCTTATGGACTTTAAAAACGTAATTAAATATTAACTACAGCTGAAATTTAAACCTTATTCATGCCATATAAATCAGAAATTATAAATAAAGCTGAGTAAACACTGCTTACCTTTTGCTTTGTAGGCAGTTTAAAAAGATAGCTGGGGTCAAAGCTCTGGGGTTCCTTCTTTCCCTCTTTCCTTCCCCATTAAGCCGTCAAGCTTGAACACATCTAAAGTAAAAGTAAATATTTTAAAAGAATTATATTTAGGCATTTTTTTTTTAAACTAAATTATATATTTTTTTAAATATTTTATGAATTTCTTTGGCAGCCTATTTTTCCCAAGTGTAGCATTAGAAAGCTTTTGGCGAATGGCGAAAGCTGGCCACCAGAAGCTCCGCCATATGATCACCGATTCTGCCGACTTAGTTTATAAACAACGCTCGCCGGCGGCAGTTCGGAACCCTCGGAATCGGCGGTATATACAGCGAGAGAAGGCGGGGCAGCGTGCCGCTGGCATATGTAATTGCTTATCACTGCAAACTGTCCGAAATCGTTATGTTCTCGGCGCTCCTCCAGTGACAGCGACATCAACGTTGATCCCTTTGGCCCCCCCGCGAACCTGTCGGTTTACGTAAGCCAATTCAATTGTTGTTCGTCGTTTGAAATACATTTTAGCTGAGAGAGCACATTAATCAAAATATACGTAATGCGGCTATTGGCGAGACACGCGATTCGGCTATTGGGCCAGGAGAACGGACGCGGTGGAGCAGCAAACGCAATCCGGCTAAAGGCCACAACCGGTTCCCTAAAGCTGGCCACAGCAAGTGCTCCGGCACTGGAGCAGCCGGAGAAACAGGTGCTGAGTAAGGTAAGTCGCCATAAAACTTCCAAAGTTTCCATTTGTTTAAACTCGAATTCTGCAGAACTCGCCGCTGACGGATTCGTTTGGCAGACACCACACCTATCTGAGGATCTCCCTCACCGAGCGCTGTAATCTGCGATGTAAGTTTTCCAGCCAAAAACCATCAAATCCTACCACAACCGGTGGGCGCCATGTTTTTTATCCTTATCAGTATTATGTTTATATATTGTTATGTTTGATAATGCTAGGCCTGAAGTGAATTTCCACCTTGATTGAATTTTGTGGCGAAATTCGTGTCTTACATATGGCACAGCAGCGGTGGAAATAATAGAAACGAAGCTATTGTAATTGATTTTTTTGGTTTACCAAGTTAGTATAGATGTTCTAATTTGATTTCCACTACCTTTCGTGCCTTGTTTGATGGCTCAATTCAAGTACTATTTACATTCCATAGCTGATAAGTGATTAGGTACTCTTTTGAGTACCAGAACATTCTATAGATTTCCTATACAAGATATTCCATGTATCATTTTGCTTATATTATTATTTTGCCTTCATCAAAGTCAATTAAGTTCATTATCTTAATCTGACATTATACGACAATGCTTTTGATAAAAAAATAATAATAATAACCTTGGAGGTAGCTTTTAAACAGTGCAGGCTTTTGTCAAATACTGTAATAAGCCGGTTGAAATTGCCCTTAAATTAAAAATTATATCACAATTAATCTCACCTACGTAAATCTATAATTTCCAGGCGACTACTGCATGCCCGCCGAGGGCGTTCCCCTGCAGCCCAAGCAGAATCTGCTGACCACCGAGGAGATCCTTCGCCTGGCCCGCATATTCGTGGAGCAGGGTGTCCGCAAGATCCGCTTAACGGGAGGAGAACCCACAGTTAGGCGGGATATAGTTGAAATAGTGGCTCAGATGAAGGCTCTGCCGCAGCTGGAACAGGTTGGAATAACTACCAATGGACTGGTACTCACTCGCCTGCTCCCTGCGCTCCAGAGAGCAGGATTAGATTCGCTCAACATCAGCTTAGATACGCTAAAGAGGGATCGCTTTGAGAAGATAACACGGAGGAAGGGTTGGGAGCGGGTCATAGCTGGCATTGATCTGGCCGTTCAGCTGGGCTACACTCCCAAGGTGAACTGTGTCCTGATGCGGGACTTCAATGAGGATGAGATCTGTGATTTTGTGGAGTTCACCAAGGATCGTCCTGTGGATGTGCGCTTCATTGAATACATGCCCTTCTCCGGCAACAAGTGGCACACGGAGAGGCTGATATCCTACAAAGATACCCTGCAGGCCATTCGGCAAAGGTGGCCGGACTTCGAGGCCCTACCCAATGGACCCAATGACACATCCAAGGCTTACGCAGTTCCCGGATTTAAGGGTCAAGTGGGCTTCATCACCTCCATGACGGAACACTTTTGCGGAACCTGCAACAGACTTCGCCTCACTGCTGATGGAAACATCAAGGTGTGTCTGTTTGGGAACAAGGAGTTCTCCTTGAGGGACGCCATGCGCAGGGAAGACGTTTCCGAAGAGCAGCTGGTGGATTTCATCGGAGCGGCAGTGCAGCGCAAGAAGCGACAGCATGCAGGTGAGTTTGGATCCCGAATAAAAAGTAGAACGTCTTCAGACCTTGGTTCCTTCTTCGCAGGCATGCTCAACCTGTCGCAGATGGAGAACCGGCCCATGATACTCATTGGCGGCTAGTAGACACACCACACTCTCCTTCTCTCCCATTGCAGGTGCTGCTCCACTGCTCCACCATCATAGCCGGCAGCAGCATCATTATCTCTATCATCATGCGTACCATCCTTCAAGGCAGCAGCTCCAGATCAGAAACTACAGCAGCAACAGCAGCCATCTCACCCATGTCAACGCCCAGGGCAAGGCCCAAATGGTGGATGTGGGTGCCAAGCCATCGACCGCTCGATTAGCTCGAGCCGAGGCCACTGTCCAGGTGGGCGAACGCCTAACCCAACTCATAGCAGCCAACGAGCTTGCCAAAGGAGATGTTTTAACGGTGGCCCAACTAGCCGGCATTATGGGAGCCAAACGTACCTCGGAACTCATTCCCCTGTGCCACAATATCAGCTTGTCCTCCGTCAAGGTTCAGGCCACTCTTCTGAAGAGCGAGCACTGTGTCCGGCTGGAGGCATCGGTTCGTTGCTCTGGCCAAACTGGCGTCGAGATGGAGGCCCTGACCGCCGTCTCTGTGGCTGCCTTAACCGTTTACGATATGTGCAAGGCCGTTTCCCACGACATCTGCATCACCAACATCCGGCTGCTGAGCAAAACTGGCGGAAAGACGGACTTCCAACGTGAATGAAGCTCCAATAAAGCACAACACGCCCTTTCATTTCGTTACAGAAGTTGATGGTTTCGGTTCTCTTTAATTTCGTGGCCAGAGTGGGTTAAGTTTAAATGAAAGGGGAAATGCGGGTGCTTGTGTGAAGGTGCGATTGGGCGTGTCGTGAGCTGCGCGCCTTAAGCTAGAATTACATACAACATTAGAAATTGCCGATTATTGCTCGCAAATCCTGGCAGAGTTCCCTCTCAACATAGACACAATAAATACGGGTGCGGGTGAGGTAGCGCCGTCCTCTAGGACACCAGCACATTGCGGTTCTCTGCCTTGCCATCTGCATCCGCGCCCTTCGCTCCCTCGGTGCCCAGATGCTCGCCGCGAATCTTGATGTTGTGCTCCTCCTTGAATTTGTTCAGCTCGCTGCCCTTTTTGCTCAGATCCTCGGTGACCATTGTGATAGTCTTGGCAATGAAGTCCTTGTTCTCCACCAGCTGCGGCAGCACCTCCTTCACGGTCCGTTCGCACAGGACGCCGCCAATCTGCCGGAAGCACTTGCGTTCCGGATCCGCCGCCTGTAGGGTTTCGATGACAGTCCTGCCGGGGAAAAGGAGGTGTTAGTTAGGGTGTCTCAACAGCCAAACTACCCCAGATGGCCCGTTTGCCCATCTTTGGCCGCCGGGTGACTCACTTGTGCTCGCGCAAATCCATCTCCAAGGTATTGAGGCTGTTTGCCAAATTGCGTTGATCATTCCGCAGCTGTTGAAACTGGGCCACAATTGCCTCTTGACTGAGCCCCTGGGAGGCACCCGGTTTCGCCGTTTCAGTGCTCATGGTGAATAAACTTAAACTTAAGTGGGGATTAGCTTGACAGTCGCTCCGAAAACACGAAAATTAAGGATTCTTTCAAAAGTCGGCGAACACGAGGGTAAAGGTATAGAGTAGGGTTGTCATAATATATCAAAATAGCAATATATCGATATTTTTTATAGAGATGATAAATTTATATCACGATTTTTTATAATAGACTGGTCACATTAAACAGTTGCGTCTTGCTGTTACGTTATTTCTTACGTTTTGGGTTCTAAAACATTTTATTAACATCTTGTTAATTATGAAAATAATTTTATCATTGTACTAAGTTATAAATTATTATTATTCATGAATAAATAAATTTACATATACCTTGATTTGTTGTTTGGTCGGACAATAGATAAGAGTTTTGTCTAACGGCCCTTTACATACAAATTTATATTTCAAAATTGTTGGGTTTATTTTATATATTTAAGGAATTGCCGTAGATTTTTTTTAATTCTAGCAGTTTCTTTTTACTATTTTTTTCCGAATAAAGCACTTGCAAATAAATTTACATTATTTTTCAATATATAAAGCGAATAATTCAAAAATGCCTATTTTCGTATGACTCTCTTATGCACCATTGTTGAAGTTTTCCTTTGCCTAAGAGCCTTTAATTGAATCAATTTGAAGATTTCGCAAGCTCGTCATTCCGTGAGAAGTTGCCCCATTCAGCCTGTCGTCATCAATCAACAACGCTAGGCTTCAAGAGTCATGTAAGGGTAACCTCGAGTCTATATAAGGCGGCAAATGCGTCGCTGGTGCTTATCAATTCAATTGAAAGCGCTGGCTGTTATTAATAACAATAACCGTGCTTTATATTAACGCCCCTCCACAACCCAGAATAACCCTTCGCGAGATGAGTAATCCCACGGGAAGCTCAGAGACGCTCCGATTGGAATGCAAACACAGACACACTCCGCAATTTACGATCATTAAAAACATATAAAATAATTTATTCTGCTTATTAATTTGTTTAATAAATATACAATATGTAAAACTGCGGGTTAGTCGCGCAGGTCCGCACGAAAAATGGTATAAAAAAGGACCCAAGTCGTGTAACTTTAACGCTGTGTTAGAAAACAAACAACACAGAAGAGGCACACACCGAACACAGGACATTGACTTGGACTCGATTTGGGTTAAGATTGCTCTGGCGAAGGCACAACATCGTTATCGTAATAATCGTTATCAGCGTGGCGATCGTTATTAGTCTAGAATTCCACTTCCATTAACACTTAAACACACAACGCTTTCGTTTAGGGTGGCTTGATTGTGTTCGTCAACAGTCGAAAGGTAATTTGTGGGACAAGTTTTAGGATAAACTGGCTTACAGATGCAAATTGGGCTCTTTTTCGTAAGTTATTAAAGTTCTGTTCTGGTCACCAGACATGACACATAAAAATGAATTATTGTTTAGATAAATGCCGACAGTTAGAAACTAAAAATAAATTTTTACTACAAATCTGTCAAGAAGTAGTTAGCAATTTAAGTTATTTTGTTTTTTTGGGTAACCAGAACAGACATATGACCTACATTTTTGTTGACACCTATGAAACCCTTTAGTTTTCAAGGGAAAATGGTTTAGCAGATTAGCAGATTAGCTTCCGAGTCATACATCAAGCCACCCTACTCTAGGTAAATATAATATATATAGATAAAAGTGTAGAACATGCGACGGGGTTTGTGCTTGGCACTCGTAAAACTCCTCTCCTCCTTCCACTTATGATCCCTTACGACCAGCCGCCCGTCAGTTTGTGGAACATCTCCTCGTTCAGCATTTGGTTGTTCTCCTTGGATCGCATGGACATGAAGATGTAGCCGCCAATGAACTCGTGCACCACCTTGCAGTCGGCGGATTGGCAGGAGAAGACGACGTTCTCGTCCTGCAGCTGGATCATCATGCACTTGATGCCCCAGTTCACGTTCCAGGCCTTCATCGTGTTGTAGCGCCAGGTCTTGATGTGATCCCCGGTGGTTAGATCCATGCGCATGATCCTGTTGTTGGCCACGCCCAACAGCTCCTCCTTCTTGTGGCCGTCGAACTTGATGACGAAGAGGGTGACGCCGAAGTCGGGCAGGGATTGCCAGGCCTGGATGTATTTCAGCTTTGCCTCCATCAAGGGCAGTTGGCGGACGTTGGCATGGGCCTCCAGGATCCGCTGGACGGCCTTGCTGGAGAGTTTGCGCAGCATCTTCGGGGAAAGATAGTCCATGGGCTCCACGCTCCTGGGATTGATGGTAAGCGGAGCTCCCTGGGCGGGCTTTTGCATCTGGAGGAGGGAGCGAATGCTGCTCACTTCGCTGTCGTAGGAGCTATCGGCAAGCGAGCGTCCCTTGGCTGCCAAGCGGCAGGCGGCCATCCACTTGGCATACTGCTCCTCGTTCTCACATCTCACCCAGACCTCGCTGTTCGGGCCATTCCTGCCCTCTGGAGGCACTTCCAAGCGGATGGCAAACTTTCCTTGGGCCAGGTGAACGTCGGGCGTCACCTCGCAGCCCCTCAAGTTGATGCTGATGGTGGGAGCGCCGCGCCGGGACTCCTCCTGCGACTTGTACAGGTGCAGATGCAGGTCCCTGTAGGTGAAGAAGTAGCGCTTGTAGCCCTTAAGGGTGAACCTCTGCGGCTTCAGGAATCTCAGGTAGTCCGAGAGCTCTGGTATCCTGGTGATGTTGCCCTGGTCCTTGCCACCTCCTGGGCCCTCCAGCGTGATCTGCAGCTCGTTTAGAGCAGAGTCAATGTCGTCGTCGCCGCCATTCTCCTGACTGGATGAATCAATTCCGGAATCGATGCCCGGTGGGTGCAGGTCGGTCTGGTGATTCACCTGGAACTGCAGGGCAGCGAACATAAGGGTCTCCTCCTCGGTGGCATCCAGTTCCTCGTTCAAGATGCTCCATTTGGCCTGCTCGTAAAGTTGATTGATCCTCACTTGGTCGTACTTCGGGTTCAAGTCGAAGAAAGTAAAGTACTTGAAACGTAGGCAGAGGGTGTCGAACTCCCTCACTCCCTGTTCCATGATTGAAAGCGATGAGTCCAGCCAGCCCACGTTAAGGCGTGCCTTCTCCACCAGCGTCTTTGGTCGCACCAAACGGGCTCTGACATCCGGGCTCGGGGACCTTGGCGACACCGCCAGGTTCTCCTGGAAGTCGCCGAAACTAGAGTTTGAATCGTAGCTGGCATATCCGGTGGAGTTGTGCTTCCAGGTGCCCGTGGGCGAGCTGATAGGCGTGCCCGGAGCAGTAGCTGCCCTCCGCGGAGTCGTTGCGTACGGTGAAGCTGGCGCACAGAGCAGATTTCCGTTGTGCGAGCGGTCTAAGCTGCCGTTGCTGCCATTGTAGGCTCCTGTGATCGGGACAAAGGAGTTGGTATCAGGCGCCGGCTGCAAATATGAGATGCCATTCGCCTCTGCCACCGGAATCTTGCGCTGCGGCAGCTTGGAGAAGTTCTTCTTGAGATGCTCCGGCTCCAGGGGCTTGCTGAACGACAGCTCCTCAGGGTAGCGGATGTCCAGGTCCTTGCACAGGCTAACCACGGCTCCGAAGGTCTTGGCCGAGAAGTTGACGCGATAGTCCAGATACCGAAGATCGGGCAGCTGCACCCGAAGCGTCTTGTGCATGGGCGTAAAGTGCAGAAAGGAGTCCGACTGGACGCCAGCCTGGTCCAAGGTCGAGCGTGTCCGGGTCAGCCACACGTTCTTTGCGGGCCACCAGAGAGCGTGATCTGACCAGTCCTTGGGCATCTCCGGGTCCACCAGCTGCAGCATGACGCCGCCAATGTGTTGGTCGCCCTTCACGCGCAGCGTCTTCTCCACCTGCAGATCGGTGATGAGGATCCGCAGGTTCCACGTACTCTCGCCCACATGAATCATCTCGGATGCGGGGGCGTCTGTTTCTGTCGTTGACCAGTCAGTCCAGAACCAAAACTATAACTGAGTCTATATATATGGCGCAATCAGAGTCTAAAATTGCCCTCGGACGATGACGTAATCCAACTTACGTTCAGCGCCGTTTTTGCAACGAAAGCGTTTGCGGGGACCAAGGGAGGGGCTGGGGGCCGAGAGGGGCGCCCTTATCTCGCCAGATGTTATGTTTGCTTCGAAAACAGCAGCGCAACCAGCGGAAAACAGGCCAGGAGCGGAATGGTGTTTGAAATCCCAATCAAAAATCGGCTACGACGACACCTCCACTTGGGACGCGGAGGAGGGGGCGGACGCGGTGCGGATGTGGGAAAGGGGCGACGCGGAGAGCGGTTCGCGGTACGGATGGGGGAAGGGGCGGCGCGCAGAGCGGATCGCGGATAGGAACGCTCAATTAATACACGCCCAAGGTTGCGATGAGATGTTTTTTGTTTGGCACTCTCTGGTGCGTGTTTTCCTCGCACAGAGCCGACCAATACTTCTGCACGCGCTGAAAGATGCGATGCAAATTTTCACGAAAACAACACGTCGCGGGCGCACAAGACAGATAGAGAGAAAGAGAAATTAATTTATAAATAAATTGTTGATAATATATCAATATATCGATAATTTCCTAGAGATGATACATCGTGTTTTGTTTGCCCAATGATCCAAAGTGCGATGTTTTTATTTGATATTTTTAGATTTCCTTTGCCGAATTCAAAGGGAAAAGCAAGCCCTTTTTAATTAATTTAATAAATTTATTTAACTTAATTAAAAAGCTTAAAAAAAGAACAACTATTTTGGAATAATAATAAAGTAGATATTTTTGTAAATCAATTTTTAAAATCTATTTTTATTAAATGTTTGCAAATAAATTGTCAATTTCTCCCAACCTGAACAATATAGGCTTTAAATTGCCCTTAGTCTGACAGATCCTCTTTCTTGCTCTAGCTTTAGTGTTTCCAGATGTAATGTTTATTATATTTTCCAAAATTACACAAAATTATTATCTTATTGCCTTTATTAAATTTATAATATTCCAGGCTTTTATTTTTAATGTTACAACGGCGGATTACTTATAATTTAAATGATTTTCTTCTTTTTCCTCATTTCGCGTGCTGATCGTTCTTATTGTCAAATTCAAGTGTAATAAGAAGACCGTCTCTTCTTATTTCTATACCTTACAAATAGATCGATAACATTATGTCGATATCCTAATCGTTTCGCTTGGTCACACTATGGCGCGCAGCTCAAAATGGGATGATTACACATTTAAAATTAAAAGATTTGTTTAATATTTTGGGAAGTCCCAACGGCTTGACATTTTTTAGGCAGAAGTCAAATTTATGATCTGGCAACACTGCTGTCTTCTCTCCGCTTCACACCGCATTCGTAAACAAAGACAATGAAAGCCCTCGGCTGGCAAATAGTTTTTCACCGTCGAGTCGAACGCACGAACAGAGCGCTGAACAAAATAAAAAAATAATAGTATTGTGTAAAACACGCCGCGTCTCTGCGCTGTCTCGCTCTGGCACACACGCAAATGCCGACACAAACACACACTCGCGGCAATATACATACCTGTCGAGAGCAAACGAAAACGGTGCAAAGAAAATTGGGAAAATAGGCTCTGAAAAGTCACTCTGATTTCAAAACGCAAATTAAAATCTACAGTAAATAAAGTGTTAAACGCTGTACAATTCAAAGCCTAGAAAAAGCAGGCTGCAGCCAAAAACACTGAAGAGGAAACATCTGGGCGCGAAAAAATCGATTGGGGGCGATGTAATATTGCCAAATTTACCGTACAGCGGTGCAATCAACAATTTTGACAGCAACAAAAACTAGGCGGACAAGGAGAAGCGGTGCAACAGAGAAAGGTAGTAAAACACATAAATAAACGCGAGGAGCGCAACAACCCGCGCTTAGTCATCCGTGCGAGATAAAGAGATAAAACTGCAAGCCTGGTGCCTGGTATCTGGCAGATACAAAATAGATCTGGAAATCCCCCAGCAGAGCAAAAGGAACTCGTCAAATCGGAAACGTAATTACAACACTGCAGCGGTGGCGGCAACAGCAACAACAACAAACACAACAACAATACGGCAACGCCTACGACACGCCAGTGATTACAACAAAAGTTTAAGCTTTTGTTGTAGCTTGTTGCCTTTGAATTTGGTTGCTCACCTCCATCGGCATCTGAAATTGGGCATTCACAAAGCGGCTTAAATACGCGGTTAACCAACAGTGGCTGTGTATCGCTGGAATCTGCAAGTGGCACACCTGTTTGGCCACGGGTCAGAGTGGAGAGTGGAGAGCGGAGAGCGGATAGCTGAAAGCCAATTAGAGCACGGGCATCATCATCGCAATAGCATCTCGCCATGTCTCGTCTCACCGAGGAAATGGTGATTGCACGGGCCAAGCAGTCCGATCTTGGCCTGATCAAAAAGCTTAATTGCTGGTAAGTACGGGGACTACTACTTTAAAGTTTAAACTGTATAAACAAACTACAAACTTTGATATTACAAAAGCTCGCACTAGAATTAATTAAAGTCTTTCACATAGAAATTGCTATGGATTGTAAAATCTTATATAATTGTATCAAAAAGTATTCTATAACAAATAACACCTTCCTTCACCAAGAATACATATATGTACTTACTTTTAATTAATTTTAAAATCACACAGATTTCTGCATAATTAAAAAGCTAGTTTAATTTTCAATACAGAGAATAAATTTAGTTTTCTACCCTGGAACTGAGTATTATAACTTTAGTTCGAAGCTTGCTTCGCAGTGAAGACGTCATTTCCGACCCTATAAATCATATATATTATTGATCAGCATCAACAGCCAAGTTTATCTAACCGTGTAGGGAAAAAAAAAATTTTAATTATCCGAAAATTTATAAGATTTGTAAAAAATTTGAAAAAATTTAATATTTTCAAAATGTTTAATTTAGTATGTAAATTTATTAAGATAATTAAAACTTGCAAAGAAAGTCTTTCCAAATTTAATTTAATGCATTTTCGGCTTAGTTATGAACGGTTTTCATGTTCCAATTGCGAACTTTAAAGGTATACAAACTTCGGTTTCCCAAAATGATCTGAGTATTTTTTAAGACGTTTGATTTAAAGAATTTATTAAAGATGAAAAACTATAATTATTTTAACTAAATGAATATTTAAATTTGAAATCATTGCATTAAAAAGCCTACAATTTTCAACTAAAACCTCTTCCAACTTTTTTATTTCCTTGATATTACAATTTTTACGACTATCACTTATCACTTTGACACCGTTTCTTATGTCGTTCCGGGGGTAGCTTTTATAACATTATATATTCTGATAAAATACTAGTGTTTCGTGAGCTTAAAAAATCGTTAAAAAATATATATAAAAGTTACCAGTGTGCATGAAATCGATTTTCGATCTAGTTTCCGCCTGTGCATTGATCTATTGCTAATCGTGCCGAGGCAGGTGCAGCCGCAGTGAAAGCTTCGATCTGTTGGGTATAGTATGGGGTACGGGCTCTGGGGTCTGGGGTCTGGGGTCTGGGGGATCTGCCCACTTTGCTGCTCAGCCCGGCTGCTGGCTTTCACTCGAGTGCCGGCCACACGGTTCCCCGGTGTGACCCAATTCCGGGGGCAATCTTCTAACCAGTTTAGAAGTGTCCACTTTGGGAGCAAGTCACGATTCCCTGGGCTGGAAAACTCGCGGCACTCGAGGAGGAGGAAGCCGGCAGTTGGAAAAGCGTGAAAAGCAGTTGAGCTACTTTCCGAGATGCCTCCAGCCTCTTGACCCGTCTTAGATTAAAGCGGGCGATGACTTAAAAGGGGCCTCCACGCCACACTTATCTCCATTAGAATGCCATCAAACGTCTAACGTGTTCTCTCTCTGCTTATTTCAGGGGAAGTGATCTCACCGATGTGTCCATCATCAAGCGAATGCGTGGAGTCGAAGTTCTGGCGCTGAGGTAAGTCGGGGAATGCGTCTCATATAAGGATCAACTCTTGATTAACGTTTTCTCAATCCGACTCGGAGAATCCCCACTGAGAGAGAGAGAGGGGGAAAGAGGTTACATATATATCGTCGAGATATGTGTTTGCTTTCCAGTGATGTCATCGCCCCATCATTAGGCAAGCGGCAAGAAATACGAGAAATACTTTGGCACGCTCAAGCGCGTAATTAATGCAAAAAGCTGCGGCAAAAGCTACACAAACTACAGAAAAATAAGCTGAAAGTCGTGGGAGCTCCGAAATTGGCAATACGTTAGCAACTGGTACCCCAGTCGCACTCATTTTTAGGCCGCGTAGGCCCAAGCGTAGGTCGCAGATACTCTGACTATGAGTCGTATCTGCGAGATACGTACAAACGTATCTGTGTCTGCGCTTGTACTCCAGCTTGTGCTTGTACTGGTACTTGTACTTGTTGTACTTGCATGTTGCTGGGCCCGCTTCTGCTGCTGCTTTTGCCTTAAAAGGCGACAATCATTTTGACTGCCAAGGTCACCGAAATCGATTCGCCCGCCAAACTTCGCCGTCATCTGCTGGCAATATGCTGACAACTCTCGGCTGCCTCACGATATATATTATATATACGTTTGTATAATTATGCACAAGAGGAGGTGTACCCCCGAGCTGGTGGCCTTATAGGGGCGAGCTTGGGGCGATTGGCATTGAACTTGGGGGATGGGAAGCGTGAGAACAGCAGGAAATAATATTTTTGGTATCAAAGTAGCAGATGATATTTAAAAAAATTAGCAAAAACTTTTGTGACAAAATTATGGAAAGGAGGTAATTAAGTAACCATTATTCCATTTAAAATCTGGTATTTATATTAGGAAAATGTATTGATAAAAATATAGATGAGTCTCCATAATAACTCTCGTCTGATTATTAGAATGAATATAACTCAGAGAAAAGAATCTAAATCAGTTGATAAATTTATATTATATCTTAGCTGAGAATCGTTTACTATAAACTATAACAACTTCCAAAGCTTGCCTTCAGTATAGCTTAGAACAGGAATTAAGAGAAATAATGGTACAGGTACTCCCAACCAGATGTTGAATAAGGTAAATCAGATCACTCAGCTAAGAACAGGAAATAATTAAATATCAAAAGCAGCTATTCCATTAACAATTTATCTGATAAAATAAAAAATGTATTTGTATATAGATAAAATGAGAAAATATTAAGCGATCTGAATTGAAAGCAAAAGTGTGCCTTTTTTGGAAACTTGTTTTTGACGCCTGATTGTTTGCATTCCGATAAGGTGACTCAGATGAAATATGACCAAGAAAATAATATTAAAAATGAGTATTGAGGTCTAAACATGTTTTTTTTTATAAAGTTTAAGGATAGTTTTTTGTTAGTTTAACACTTTGTTAGCTTGCTAAGCTGTGTTCAAGGGTATTTTAGATTTACTTAAAACCACTGACGCCTTCTTGGTGAGAAACTTGTTCATTTCCAGTAAAAACGAAGATTTCATTAATTAATTGCAGTGACAAATTACAACCAAAATTAGCTCAAAACAGTCAAGTTCTTCTTTTAACAGATATATTGCTATATTGCTCTCAATTCCATTATTATCAGGCACTTATAGCGTCATTTCCCAACTGCTCCCTAGAGCTGTATCAGTCAACAGATAAGGCTACACGTTTCCTATATACGAGCGTGAATGAACCAATTGATATGGCAGGCATGTAAGTTCGACGAGGGCAATAACTTCTCGGACCCATTGACGACGACCATCAAAGAGGGCTGCTCTGTTTGCATTATTTTACTGAGACTAACACCAAACAACGAAAACCTTTCTGTCTCAACTCGTTGGGCAGGCGGTTCCCCCGTCTGCTAAGGCGGTACTAATGTACGTGGGGTTCGCCGAGGGTCTCCTCCGCTTTTTGTTTGCCATTTGTTGTGCTAGGCCTGGAGTGAAGTAGAGTCCATAAATCAGCCATAAATCAAAGGTTCAGGTAAAATGCGTTGGTGTAGTCTTCCTTTAGGTTGTGTTTATTTCTTACCCATACTCATTACCATTCCCTGTTCGCTATTCCCTGCGTTATGAGTGTGCATATTGATTTGACTTGCGTGTCGCTAGCACTTTTCTTTTCTTTCCACAGAACTATCAATGGTTTTTCCACTTAGTGCCACTCGAGTGCTATTCAACCTTGACTTTAGCTTGGAACTTTGATTATGCATATATAAGCAGGAGGGTTGGAGGGATTTATTCGGGGTCGTACTCCCAATTGGCCTGATTTTATGTCAAAACTATTAATAGGGTTAGCGGGGCTACGAATTCCAGATACCAGACACTCACTGAGGCAATGCACTCGTGTGCCATTTAGGCGATATTTCTGGCTAAGTTTAGACAGTTGTTTCGGATGTACTCTCCTCCTCTGGGTAGAGGAACAAACTGTTTCTGATAGCTACACAGGGGGAAAATCTTATAGAACCTTTTTAGGGTTTAGCAGGAAGCAGAGTTTGTGTAAAAAAGTAACTTATTTACTTGTTATTGTTTGCTTTTTCAATATTTAAGCTAAGGTTTTATAAAAGTTTTCATTATCAATCGTAATCTGCTTATGCTTCCCTAGTTTATACCCATATATTCCTGCTTTTATGGTAAATTTCTACTTTTGTTTTCCTTGAGTGTAGTCACACACATATCGCTGCTTATTTATTCTATCAGTTAGGCCATTAAGGCACGCTTTTGGCCATCGGCAATTGGCCACTTCAGGGTAATTAGCATTGTTAGAGAGACCGAGGTGCTAAGCGGGGAATCGCTCGCACGGCAAACCTGACCTAGACGCAGACAAATGACGACAATCAGCTTTTGAGCCCCTTTCGGAACCCCTCTCAGGCTATCAGCCTCTTTAACTGTTGTTTTGTGGGGAATTCTGCGAAGAATCTGTCGAGTTAATGACCGTACGCAGCTGCCAGAGAGAATCTTTTGTGCTGTGTGTGTTCCAAGCATGATTCACGGCAGTTAGTTAATGGTGGTGATGGTGGCGCCTTTGTCACCGCTCCAAGAGAGAAAGTTTCTTGAACCTAAAAGTCGGATTTTTGTTCGGTTCATTGCAGCGTGAATAAAATCTCCACGCTGTCCCCCTTCGAAGAGTGCCAGAAGCTGCAGGAGTTATATCTGCGCAAAAACAACATCACGGACATCAATGAGATCGCCTACTTGCAGAATCTGCCGGCCCTGCGCTACCTCTGGCTGGAGGAGAATCCCTGCTGCGAGCGAACAGTCAAGTGAGTACTATTATATGTACAAGAAGCCCTTAATGATTGCTATCACCTCTGTCTAACCGCAATCACAGTTATCGCGCGGTCGTCTTACGCGCCCTGCCCAACCTCAAGAAGCTGGACAATGTGGAGGTCACCCAGGAGGAGCTTGACGAAGCCTTGCGTGGCAGCGGTGCCGGTGTTGCCGAGGATGAGGTTTACGAGGACGCCTACCAACAGCAGCAGCAGCAGCAGCACCAGACGCAGCCGCAGCAGATGCCGCAACAGCAGCAGCAGCACAGCTACCCGCAACACTCTCCGCCAACGCAGCAGCAACAGTATCACCAGCAGCATCAACCGCAGCAGCATACATCGCAGCAGCAGCGGCGCAGCTCCAGTCCCATGAAAGAGGTAAACGGCTTCCATTGTCTGGGTGGATTTTTCTCACACCACGCCCTGGTTTAGCGGCTCTAATCTCTTTGCTCTGCCACGAACTCTGTAATCAACTCTCACCCCCCTCTTGTATCTGTATATTTCTGCTACCTCTGAACCCCATCCCGCTCCCTGTACCCTGTTCCCATTAATATTTTAATATGCATTGCCAACCAGCCGCCACCGCCGCCGCAGTTAGCCAGTCCGCTGGCCAACAACAGCAGCGAAGGGACCATCAGCCATAGTGCCAGCGATCTCTACGGCAGCCAGATGCAGCAGGCCCAGCCGCTGCATGGCTCCAAGCCCCCCACACCCACCAAGGTAAAGGGAGAGGTCGGTCAGTTAGCCGGGGAGGGAGATGGTTTAGAGAAAGTAACTAGCCTGTGGCACTTGTAGTTCTGTTTATATTTTTTCTAGCAACAAATTGATTACGTATACATTCTTGTTAAAGTAAAAAATGATACTTTTGTAGGAGAATCAAGCTATATCACTTTCCTAAGCGTGTTCTGAACACTCTGTAGGCTACGTTTTATTTTATAGTATTTGTTTACTTAATTTGAAATTTAGGACTATAAATATTATATCTTTGGTAAGGATTTCTTGGTATAACTTTCCCAATTTAAAGTAATTTATTTAAATAGTATTTTCGATGTTGCCAATTGTGCTTATCCATTATTTACATCAGTTTATTCTCTGTCAATGCATGATCTCGTAAGATCTCCTACTAATCTCGTTTCGGCATCCCCTCCAGGAACCCGTGCATCCGCCATCGCCCATGTATAACAATTTAACCAAAGAGCAGCGCACCTACCACCAGTACGACGTAAGATCCACAGTCACTGCCCCCAAAGAGTAAAGAGTAGTAGTAACACAGTCAACCAGTTCCGCGCATCCGACATGACAGAACCGAGCTTCTTGTTTTCGTTGCCGGGCCTAGTTTCGGAGGCCCTACTCCGAGGCCCTACAATTTTTATATATTTTTGTTTTTGAGGGTGTGGGTCCGTGTCACACTCGAGTGGAGAGAAGGGGACGGGGTTTGGTTGGAGGCAGTCACGCGATGGCTTCGATGGCATGGTTAAGGTTCTCTTTCTCGGCGGCCTGGCCATTGTCTGTTTGCCGGCTTTTTTGGGTTAAGTCACTCGCTTGACTTTGGAGTCTAGTACTGGGGTCTGATGGGAACTGATGGGGGACGCTTAATAATTACTGAAGAAGACCGAAAATGAACTATACAAAATGGGTCACTATGTATGCTTACACGATAAGGGAAATGGTAAATAGAAAATGGGAATTTTATTGAAAAGGGATCAGTTTAAATTCTGTAAAAATCCCCATAGGGGATAAGGCAATAGAAAATTTATCGTTATGCATTTAAAAACTTGCAAATGATATACTTTAGGAATGGATTTTAATACATTTCCGATCTTCAACACTCGAAAAACCATTTAAGCAGCGTGATAATGTCCCCTCAACACTATAGATCAACGTTTTGTCATATGTCGAGATGCCTGGGGAACTGGGATATAATTGTAACTCAAATCTAACATCCGTAATCTCTGCTGCCCTTTTCACCATGCACCGCGACCTAAAACGCAATTTAAATCCCCAACTAAAACGCAAACCGCACTGCATCCCACTAACGCCACCACGGGGCCTTGTTGAGCAGCGCTCGCCGGGCTCCGACCAGGAGAGTAGCCCGAAGACGGGCTACAGGGAGGTGCGGCCCACGCCGCTTCCCCCCAGCACCTCCACGCACTCGATGAAGGTAAGATCGGCGGTTCGCGTCGATGGGAATCACCGGTTTCAACTCTGGACAATAAAGATGAAGAAGCTATCTAATAATGGTGTTCCCGCGCAGGAATACTATCAGTCGGATCGCCCTGCTGGCTACCCAGCGCACTACCGCCACAGCCAGACGGACCTCACCGAATGGGAGGAGCACCAGCAAGCGCCACAGGTGCACCACAATCCCTACGGCAGCCAAATGCAGCTACATCACCAGACATCGCGACGCAGCGAGCCCAGCTTCCGAAATGGCAGCGCTCGGGAGAATGGCGGCGAGTGGGAGCCGGAGGAGAGGCCCAGGTCGAGGTGAGTGGAGGTTAAACAGCGAGGTCATCGGTTGGACATTATTAGCATAGAAGCTTAACGTTATTTACGCTTATTGAATTTGTGGGTAAACATTGTGGTATCTCTGTGATGTCCGTTTGCAGTTTGTGTTTGTATTTTAATGTTTACATTGTTGTTGAAATATTATTGCTAAGGTAACACTTATAACTATAAAATATGTTTCAGGTAATTCAACTTATATAGCACATTCGATTCACACTCGTATCTTTGTGAAATAGGGTTTTAAAAAATGCTGTATAAACACTTCTATCACTGCATGTTCTGGTGATTTATTAATCTAATCTTTGAGAGCTAAAAGCTGTTAATTATTTGATATAATTATTACGTTTTATTAGGTCTAAGTCATTGCAAATAATAAATGTAAATTAAATGTAATGTAAATGTAACACTTAATATATAAGTGAATCAATTAGTTACCAATTTTATATATATGGAAAGAGTATTTATACACATGTACAATTGATTTATAACCTAATACGATTACTTCTATTGTTATTATTTTAAACGATTACATTTTTCAGGCGTCCCGACGGTCGTTTCAGTGACTCGACGACGACTCTTTCGGCCTCCGTAATGAATCACTACGCCGGCTACCATCGCAGGCCCGTCAATAGGGTGAGTATTATCTGCAGTTGGCACCCACTCATCATCGATAAGTTTGAATGCCAACTGAATCATATTTCCATCCTATTTAGACATCCAATTTGCTGTCCGCTGCGCTGTGTTTGGTGAAGGAGCTGGACTATGCCAGCCTGGAGGTCCTGGAGCACGCTGTGCGGTGCCGCATCGATGAGTTGGCGGGCGAATGATGAAGACGGCTCTCTAATCGCATGTCGATTAGCTAATACACACACTGAACAAAAGGAAAAAACAAGAAAAGACCAGGAGAAAGACAGGAGCGAGGAGTGAGGCGAATACTGCAACTGATATTATTATACTAACGTCTTAAGCAACAAATGGAAAATCAGATACTTAACGGATAACGAAACGATTCATACTTGCCAATTTGTAAACTGTCATAGTGTAACTAGCGTCTTTTTGTAAGCATTTTGTCGTGTAACTAAATATGCTAACGGAATCGGAAGATCGTATGATGGACAAATAATGGACTATATAGCCTATGTTGATTTCCGCCGTATTGATCCCAGATCCCGTTCAGTTGTACACAGACCACTAAAACTAGCCTTCTTTTGTACTTAATTTGCGAGGATCGAACTAACTAACGAACTAACGGCGCCCAAGGCGCCAGGCACAATGAATCTTCCTTGTATGTTATTGCTTATTAAAGTGAGCTTAGTTAAAATTGATATATAATTGTATAATATAAATATAAAAAAATTCAAGCTCAGCTTTGTGTATTGCTGCTAAACTTTAATTTCAAAATATATTTATATGTGTTAATTTTAGATTTAACCCCATGACTTTGTTAAATATTTGTACACAAGCTAAATCTTAATTTTAATATAAATTTACCTAAGTATAATGCAATGAACACGTCCAGTTTATGTTTGCCGTTCTCTAATTAACGATTACGTTTGAAACTATAATGCAAAAAATAAACCAATTAACATTAACTAAGAGTTTGATTTGGTGTTTTAGAAAAATTTTTTATTTCAGACAAATACCTTTCAAATTTCCCGGTTAATAGGGTTGTTCAACACTAGCAGCAGCGTTATCGATTTGGTAAGAACTATCGGATTTGGAAATAAAGCAGTGCAATCACAGCAAGCAGTGCATTTATATATTTCTCTAAATATGTGGAATGCCTAATTTTTAAATAAATGAAAAAAAGAATTGTAAAGTCAAATAAATAAAAGAATAAAATACATGTCCATCAGCTTGACATAAATTAATTTCCAATTAAGGAAATATTGAAAAGATTAATCGAAAGGAAATTATACCAATCGAAAAATAGTAGGTTTTGTTATCTTATTTTAAAAGTTGTTTTTAAATTGACTTTCCTACAAACTTCAAAATATATATAATATAATTTTTATATTTTGTAGTTCAATGTTGGAAAAATTCTACTTTGACCTTGGAATTATTTTAATATTTGTTTTAGTTTTTTCGTTTTTAGAAGGCTATAAGTTGATCTCCATTATTTTATAGTAATTTTTATTGATAATTGTTTTAAAAATTTCTATCCCATTTCTGCAGACCTTTTTTCCCGGCGTAAAAAAAACACAAATTTTTCAGAGGGGCTTTACACAACATTTAACGTATAATAGATATATTTTGCCTTTATTTTTGCTTGGTTGTTTAGTTGCTTTTTTTATTTTGTTCGGTTACATTGTGTGAAATTGCCTTTAAATTTATTTATTTTGCGTTAATTTTCAGTTTGAACCAAAATCGAAAATTCGAAACGGTATCATCGGTTGGTTTTACACTCTGATAATAATTCGTAATTGATGATGATGTGTCTGTTGGTTATTTTGATATTATTCCAGCATAATTCGGTTAGTTAGCCGCTGTATTCATGGCAGAAACGCAACGCCTAACACATATACATATACATAAATGTAAAGTGCATTATTATGTTTAGTTAGTGTATTAACTGAGTGTGATTAACTTGCTACACATCGATTACATGCTGAAGCCGCATTAGGTTATCAATGAATGTGCTCTGAAAATTGCCTTAACATTGCGATATTGTCTAATATAACGTTGGTGCAATACATATATATATATTTATATTATATATTGTTGATAAGTGCGCGGTTATTAATATTAATACATATTAGTTCTGATATATAGACACTGAGTATGCGAACTTCCTTGCCTGCTGTTCTCCTCCTTAGTTTTGTTAATTATTGTCAGTCACAGCGTGACTACGTAGATCTTCGGGTTCGAATCTCGAAATGCTGTTATTATGTGTTATTATTACTTGTTATTTCGCTTAAAACTAAATTATCTTGGCCGATGACCAGGCCGTGCTGAAGAGACGCATGTCTTCCAGAATGCGTCCAATATTGTGCTGCTGTCTTGCTTGAAAAGTCTTCCATATTTTTCCATGCAATGCGAAAAAATGTCTTCCTAATAAATAATTGTTATATTGAATTATTTATGCTGAACAATATGACACCTAGATATTAAGATAACTTTAGTTACGAGTTAGGTGCAAACGGTAGACCTGGTATACATCCATGTCTCCCGTCTCTGAGTTTCTGATTTGCAATCGCAACTCATCTGTGTGGATATATAGACCAATTAGATATTACATTTATAGTGTATATTAGTTGTTTGTATTTTAATATTTTGTTGTATTTATATTATTATGTGGTTTAAGGGCCGTAACCAACACTAAACTCTTGGTTGGCACGTGGCCTAATTGCGATACTCGTAATTGATGCTGATTCAAATATCTCAACGCTTTTGATTCGCCAATAACTTGTAAGCCAAAACAAAGGAAATTCTTTGGATACCAATCTCTTCTTCTGCTGCCTCGTCGTGGTAAATTGATATGCTGATTCCATCGAACCAAGGGATATAATCCAAAATCAGGGTGTGAAGGTTTGTTGTGGCTAGTGGGTGCCACGATATGTTGTGTACTTTGATATTGAATTGGTTGTTGATTTTCCTCGTCCTTCGTGTGTCTCCTTAGAGTCAAAACTCCTCTCGACTAATCAATCACTTAATTACGGGTTGTGTCCACTTGGGAACCGAAGGATCCTGCGATCCTCGTCCCCCAAGGGAGCACTGGAAGCCCTGGGTGATTCTGCTGTTGCGGAGGGGTCGCCCCCTCCTCTTACTCTATAGCTTTCTATAGTTAAGTATTTTTTTTAATTGAAATTAGTTACAAATTAATTGATTCGCATAGGGAATTTTTGCTTCTTCTCGTCGTCCTCGTATATTCTTCTCATTTTTCATTTTTCTTTTGCTTTTCCTATAGTTATTTTTGTTCTTTCTTTACAAAGATATTGGAACTAAACTCTCGCAACAAGATTTTGAATATAGATAATAATGGAATATGTAAAGACAACACTAGCACTAACTCAAGTCCAAAAACGAAGAACAACAGAACGTTGTATAATTCTCGAACTATATATAATCGGTTTGTGATCTAGCGCCTTCGTCCAGAGGATCCATCGGAGTAAACCAAGGATCCTTAGCTGAAGAACGGCGATAAATCACAGTTGCACAAAGACCCGCCATCGCCAGTCTTGCAGAGCACCTTGCACACTTCGTTCCAGTCCGGAGCCGCAGTCGTGGCATCCACTTCCGCAGCTGCTACTATCGGCGCTTGGACGACCTCCCGAAGCATCGGCATTGGCTCATCGGAACCGGAACCGTATGTAGTTTTGCCCTGCACTCCACTGGCCATCATCTCCTCTCTCCAAATATCCTCCTCCTCTTGCTCTTTCTGCACCTCCTGCTGGCAGGGACTGCAGCCGGGCAGGGAGCGACTCCGTTGCTGGCAGAAGCTCGAGCAGATCTTGTCGCCCCATTCGGCTGGTTAAAAATTAAGGAAAAGGATATTAAGGAATTAGTAAAGGTTCAGAAGAAAGTTAAATAAATTATTATTATTTATTTTGCGATCATTTTTAAATGTTTCAGAAATTTATAATAATCTCTATGAAATTTAGCAATATTTTAAGTTCAATGCTTAAGGAATATTAAAGGGCAAAACTGATTTCCAGGAATGTAATTCAATTAAAAAAAAAACAATTAAAAAAAATTTGTAGTTAAGAATGCTCTGTATTTAATTGCTTGCTTTGATTAAACATATTGGAACTTAATAAAAATGATAATAAGGAACTCTAACTTCCTTAATAATATCTTCTTTTAAATAATACACCTTTTTATTGAATATAATATGAAATATATTTGTATATTATCTTTTATTGTATTCAAATATAGGTATTGTTATGACTTAGAAAATTCTTTAAAATCTTTTCTTGTACCATCTTAGAATTTCCACTCTTCTATATTCTTTAAAGTATGTAATATTTAACAGGAAAAAATAAATTGTTCTGATCTTATGAAATAAAGATCTTAAAAAAAGTGATTTTAAAATTCTATTAAATTAAATGGAATTATAGGTAGCATTTTTAAGTTCACAAATTTGTATCTTGTTGCAGAATCATATTAGGAAATCTATATAAGGGAGCTCTTGTTATTAATTTTAATGTTGTATTTGTTATTTATTTTTATTTTTTCTTTGTATTTTAATATTTTTGTACTTACCCCTAGGCAGTCCACACAGTTGCCGGCACTTGGCCAAATCGAACTTCGGTCTCAGGATCGCGTCCTTGGCCCCATCAGGCGTTGAGGCAACGCCCAGGCCAGCTCTGCAAAGATCAACAATAAATGATGGTGGATTTATTTTATAATAATAAAATAAACATAAAAACAAAATAATAATATAAGAAACCCTTAATCGAGACTCCAAAATATTTATTTCTGTTAGAATCCCTTCAAAATCTTTAAAAATAATTTGATCACATTGAAAGATCTTTTCTGAGAGCATATCTATGTGTGTAAAAATTGTTCTGTTTTTCATTTATAAATAAATAAAATAAAATCCCATTTTCCTTCTACATAAATAAATAAAATCATATATTATTTTTTCTTTTTCTAAATAATTGAAATAAAGTTTCGATCACCATTTCTAGTAAACATATTTAGCACTTGAAACAAACACAAAACACGCGCCGCGGAGTCCGAAAACAGAGATAATTCGAATATGTTTGACATTTGCGATTAGTTCAACTCTCGATGAAAGCCACTTGAAAGGCCGCCGCATTCCGCATTCCGTTGATTTTCCTTGGCCAGTCATTCACTTTCGTTTTCGGTTCGCCATAATCATCATTAGTTCCCGCTTTTTGGGGAAAAACCTTCGCGACACGCACACTTTCGGGACACAAAGTCACCTCACTTTGCTGTCTACTCCACTCCAAATTATTTTGAAAGAGTTCTGGAAGTTAGTTTATCCGAAACTTACCCGCAGAGCTCTTTACACAGCAAACTCCAATCCTGAACTGCGCTGTTGGGTTCTGGGACTTCAAGGATTTTGGCTGCGAACGCAGCATCCCCCACGGCATCGTCCTTCGGCAGCGCCGCCAATGACGTCACGGCCGGCGCAGGCGCAGCAAGGATTAGGGAAATGACCAATGGCAGGCCGAGCAGGCAAGGCTTTCCCCGTCGCTTTTCCACACGCTTTCCCATCGCTGGGGCTAGAAGGAGACGGGAAGATTACAAATTGGTTGGGCATTGGGATGAAAAAGGGAGAAGGGGATCCCTGAGGGTGTGAGGCCAAAATGGAGGCAGACTCGGCCTCCCTTACAATAGGAGCAATTGTGCTCAAAATGCAATTATCGCGCGCTCAGGAATAGGCAGCAAAAAGCAGACTTCCACTGCCTCATGCCAGAGGTGCAGCCTCCTCCGGGCCTCTCCTCTTCGGTGTAATCCCGAGCATTTGCTATCCGAATTTCATGCGCTTGATTTGCCAAGCTCAAAAGGGGTTATGCAATCTCTGGCGTCTCTCCGGAGATGTTCCAGGAATCCTGCCACCGCTTTTGCCAGCGAATTTCGGTACAAAAATACCAGCGGGAAATACCTGAGCTAACCAACCTGCTGCTGCCGCCGCTGGAACTTTATTTTGTCAGGATAATGACAACCGCCTAAGCAGACACAATCTCCAAAATCCTTCTCTACACCCGCCCCAACTCCCTGCTGGGCCAGAAAAGAATGTTTATAGCCCCCGGGGGCGAGCCGAACATGGTGTTCCGGAGTACCGGGATCTCTGGGCCACAGTTGAGAGTCGAGTGCGAAAGAGGACGCTTCGCTGGGCCCCTGGCCAACACACACAGACTCCCCGATTGAATTAACTGGCTACCGGCTACCAGCTGCGGGCGGTGGCACAAGTGCCCAAAGATTTTCGCCTATCTGGGCTACAGGGCCTATTTGCGCTACGTGCAATCACAGCCAGGTGAGAGTCGTATTTTTTCGCTCAAGGGTCCGCTTTATTGTCCGATTCTGTTTGCTATTTATACCCTTTCGAAAGGATATTGTTGCTTATCGCGGGGTTTGAGGAAGAACGAATTTTGGAGCATGCTTTCTTATGCTTTGACTGTCTCACAATATGGTTTTTGTAATGATAATATGGTTTCGTATCTTTATGTTACTAAGTATATAGATTTTCTCCAAAGGCTTTCAAAGGACCTAACTTCTCACTTATTTGTTTAACCATTTTTAAGAATACATTTTTGTTGATATTAAAGGTCTTGCTTATATATACAAATAAGGTATCGGAAAGTGTAAATCAGATTCGCACTTGCAAATGTCTTTACCATTTTCCTTTTTATTTTTTTATTGGTTCAGCAACAATGACAATTTCAGACAAAAGTGTATGTTGTCATTGGAACAAACAAGATTTAAAACAGGATTTCAGCACAAAACAAAAATGTATTCTTGTTTCAATAATGCAATTTAAAAAAAGACGTATTTTTATTTTTACGCATAAGTACTACTTTGCGTAAATAATATTATAAACTTTTCTTTTCTTAAGCTTTTATAATTATTTCGAGCTTTTTAATTATTTAATTATTATTAATTATTAATTTAATTATTATGTTATATTTAATACAACCCTCTGTTTAATTTTTAAACCCTTTTTAAAACTAATATTGGAAAGCTGAAGATTTGACACTAATAACTTAGTCAAAAATACTTTATTTTCACTTCGGTAACCTTTTTCCGTGTTAGTTTTTATTACTTTTAAAAATTTGTATCCCAAACTTATAAAATTAAGTAATATTTCTTTGTCTACCTGGCATTTCTAAATGAACTGACTGATAAGGTAAGGTCGGAATGACTCTTTCGTTACTTTGCAAGCTTCTAACTAAAATTATAATATAAATATAAATTATATATAAATATATATATATATTATTTTATAAATAAATTCGCCGCTCAGTGTACGTTTTTTATTTAAAGCTTCTGTATTTACTGTGACTCTTCCATGTGAAACTCTGTGATATCCGCTTATGCAAGCACTTCCGTTTTGGCACCATTTGGTACAAATAATATTTATGTTTTTTTGTGCCGATTAAATGAATAAGGGATTTCACATAAAGTATGCTGCCAAATGGCACCATTTATTTTATATCTTCGTTGATATTAAAGGGTATTTTGTGGCGGCTCCTGCTCGCCCAACCTAAATCCCTATAATTCCTTTCTTAGCCATGTCCATGTCGGCTCTTGTTGCCATTTCCACTGCTAACTTACTTTGCTTTTCAAAAGTTTGACTCAATTAAATCCAATTGTCCGCTCCACCTGCTCCTCTTAAATTGTTGAAACTTTTCGCGCTGCCTGGGTTTTATATATATATAAAGCTGTCCGATCTGAATGCTGGCAGTTGGTTAACTGGGAAGCCGCCGCGAAATTCCCACTTGCTTATAATAAGTGCCTTTGATGGCTTTATCTGCAGCGGTGTCACTGATTCAAATGCGAATCAGTGGATATGCTACCGCGGATTGCCATCGCCATATGCCCCAGTACCCGGGTTTTTGGTCTGGGCCTGGCCAAATCGTAGATAACTTCAGTTGGAGGGGCTAATTATTATTGGTAGCACATGTCGTTGAAGTGGCCAGGCGATGATAAGTCCCCCGACTTTATTTCGCCATAAATGTCCATATTCTCTGTCGGTCTATATGAGGTGTTCGCACTGATATCTGGTGAATATTTGAGTGACACCTGTGATGGATGGGCCTAAGCCAGGGGCTAACAAGTAGGATCTCTGGCGAGTTGGGGGTGTGCAAACTGATATCAAGTATACGCCATGTTTGATCACGTGATTTTAATTAAGGTATAACATATAGAGGGAAGGAGGAAATTAAATGATAAATTAAAGAGTAATGGCCATAAGATTCCTTTGTAACAGTTACATCTATAAATTCCCAAGAGAAGCTGTTAAAATAATAATGTAATTATATACTTCCACTATTCTTTAAGCAAAATACTTTTCTTAATGAAATATATATTACGAAAGCCATTAAATGATAAATTAAATGATATATTAAAGACTGATGGTGTTAGGGTTCCTTGGCAGCATTTATTTCTCGAGTAATGGCCGCCGCCTCCGTAAGCTGCAGTCGTCATTTACATGGAAAGACACTTGCCGAATGCCAAGAGGGAGCCCTTGCATCGATGATGTGGCTGACGCAGCAGGTCCTGCCGAGCAAGGAGCAAGACCAAGCAAAGTGCCCAGCAGCTCCGGCAGTTTCGGGAGCTGCTTGCTGTCAGATAAGAGAGTGTGGGAGAAAACTCAGTGGAAAATGAATGTTTTACAGCGCACGTTGTTCTCAAGTCCCTACAGTTTGATGGACGTCATTCCTCTCCTTCCCTCTCAAGCTCCTTCCTTCGATTACATAACCTTCCTCTGTGTCCCCATGTACATAACGTATACGTATGTTTCTCGAAAGTATGCTATGAAAAGCGTTCTCACGGAAGTAATGCAATTTCCCTGCCATTCGGATAGATACATATCTTTTTTAACTTGGCGCGAGAACCTAGCTTTGACCTAAATTTCTATGTACAAATGTTCTATATATGAAAGCCATATATGTCTTAGGTTCTATATAACATTATATGGGATATATATTATGTGGAAGCACACGTGCTATAATATATACTAGGAAACGGCGGCAATTATATCCGCTTTTTGGCTGGCACTCCGAAGGAAACTCTCATAAAAAGTTGTGGGTCATTGTAAATGTCAGAAACAGTGGCGGAATTAGTTTGTTAATTAGCTTTTCATTCTGTCGCCCCCACATAGCCCGAGCTCTCTACTATGCCCAGTTTTTTTGCCCAGTTTTCTTGTTCGCATTATTTTCCAGCTTAGTTTCCTCAGGCGTGCGCACATTTTTTTTGTGTATCTGTTGGGGAAACTTGCGGGGAAAATGGCAGGCAGTGCGCCCCCACTGTTGAGGCTCCGCCCACGCAAAATGGCTCAACAAAGATGGTTGCCCAAAAATCAATGACGTCATGGCTGTTGAAGGTTATGCAAGAGATGGAGAAGGAGGAGCAGCAGCAGGAGCAGGAGCTGGAGTATATATACGTGTACGTTCGTGTGGGCAGCCATTTTGTGGGGCTGAAAAAGCTTCGTAGGATGCCCAGTTGGATGCTGCTGCTCATAGCTCCGCAGATCGTCACCGAGTGTAGGCTGCTCTCAGTTCCCTAAAGTTTTCCAGTCAGCGAAAATTAACAAAAATTACAAATATAAATCTTGAAAACCATAATTATTAAATCAGTTTAGTTAAATTGCTTGAAAATCAGTGAGTTATAGGCTCCGTCCGCGCGAGTGTTGAATATAACCGAGAGAAGTGCTTTGTTTTGCTTGAAAGGAACTCTGTAAGTTGTCGCTAATTTAGACCTCAAGTAGTACCAGCATTTGTCGCAGCTCCATTCTATATATATCTACAATATAGAGATATACATTTCGCATTTCGTCCTCGCACATCCCTCTAGTTATTTCTCTGAGACAAGCGTCGGTGCCTGGTCGCCCACGAACACACAGTCAAAGTGAATTATCTCAAGCAGTACATCGACGATATCCGCCGGATAATCGGTAAGACCCTAAAGGTTATTTGTCTGATTTTCTGTCGCCTTTCGGTTGCATAAGTCCCTTCGTACTGTCCAAGGTTTTTGCTGCCATCAAGAGCAGCTGTCTGTCGAGCTGTCTGTATCCAATATCCTGTATCCCCACAGTCCCCATGCAAATGTATGTATGTATATATGTATGTTCACAGTCGGAGGAAATTGGCTTAACACTCTCTACTGCGCAATAGCAGATGGCGCCAAAAACAAGGCGCATGGAGGAGGGGTTCCTGAAATCAGTGTATATACCCGTAGATGGGGTGGCCAAGCTTGCCCTTCAGTTGTCCTTGTCCAGAGCACATAGCCCCCGCCAAGACCTCACCATCCGCCCCCACACTATTTTGCCATTTCGCCATTTACCACTTTCCACTTTGTTTATTTACACGCCCATTGCATTTTCACACTCTGCTCGGGATTTGTTTTTGTCGACGTTATGCAATTTCTCTATGTACATAAGGATATGGATAAGGCAAACGGATGAGGAGGAGAAGTAGGAGGGCTGCTGGCCTTATGTAACACCTGCTTCAGGGTCTTCGGGCTTAGGTCGATTGCATAACATTGACTCACTTCATTTGGCCTAGCTCCACTTGCTCTTCACTGAGAAGTGTCTGCACCTCCGGCATTTCCCTCATTAATAAATATACATTTTTCTGTGTTTTATTGTCCTTGCAGAGGAGAAAATGTCACTCAATCCGAACGGGTATAAACTGTCTGAGAGGACGGGCAAGTTGACGGCATATGGTGAGTATATAATATTTAGAAAAATTAAGGGTTAAATTGGAGTATTCACCATAAGTAAAAGCAAAAAATTAATATTTAATTCAAACGAAAACTTCAACTTATAAAAACTTATATACTAGCTTGAATTGTTTATAAATTTAAATTAAAATGATTAGTTTTTAAGCCTTCAAATAAATAAGTAAGCAGAATATATTAGTATAACCAATTAAAATACAATATATATATGTATTATGTATATACATTTGGTTATTCTTGATTGATTTGTTTTGGTTTTTAGCAATTTGGAAAACAAATCTTGAAAGACAAGACGTTTTGACATTTTTGTCTAATATTGCACTTTTAAATTTTAAATAATGTTCAGCTCTGCTACCATTTACTTCAATTTATTAAAATATAAATGTTACGAAAAAATCTTCAAAAATGTAATGTTTTCTTCACACAATAACAACAAATATTTACATTAAGAAAATAATAAAGGAAGCAAACCTTGTATACCATTACACTTTGAAATTGGATATAGGGATTTAAATTATATGTTTTTTTTATTTAATAATAATACAAATTTTGAACGCAATACATTTTTTTTCTTAGATTTTAGACAAATTCATTTATGTTAAGCCCCTTTGGGAAAAAATAATAATGATGTCAATTTTTATTTCAGCTTATGAATAAAGATTTAAAAGCTAAATATATGTATATAATATTTGGCAATCACAGGCTTTTTTGGTTATTTAAAAAAATTATTTTGGGCAAATCAATATTTAAACTTATCATAATTTAGTCAAAAATGCATTAATTTCAATTCGAATAATGTTTTATGTTAGTTTTTTGTAGCTTAACAAGTCTGCATGCTAATCTTACAAATAAAAAAAAAAAAAAAAATTGAAATTTTTTGACAATTTTAACGAAGTAACCCCTTAAAAAATAAAATAAAAAATGGTAAACCAGAATTTTTGTTCAGACATGGCTAAATTTACTGGGTTTTTCCTGCTGATCAAGAATTAGCATGATGTATAGGGTGGGAAATGACTCCTTCATTGCGTAGCAAGCTTTTGAATAATATTATGATACCCTGGAATGGTACAACGACTACATAATTTATCAATAAATAAATAAGTCTATGCTTAAACCAAGTTTCTATCACAGTTAATCTTTTACAAAAATAAATAGCCACAAAGAAATCACAGAACCCGTTTCGTAAGATTTATGCAATTTATTTTCCGCAATTATTCCCTCCACTCAACCGGATTCTCCCACACGATAAGTGTGTTTTGGCAATATGTTTTCTTGGGGGGATTCTGTAGTCCGCCTTGGTAGTAAGCTCGGCAAACATTTATCCTCCGCATAGCTGCACTCGAATCGCATTTGGC